>JAGKTI010013949.1:0-22325 GCA_018397915.1 Birgus latro
GAGAGAGAGAGAGAGAGAGAGAGAGAGAGAGAGAGAGAAGAGTGACAAGTCGTTTGTGAATAAATTGCCAAGAAGTCTGCTTAAGACATTGGGAGAGCCTTGGAAATTAGGAATTAGAATACAAACAATGAAATGCTAGTATAATTGGCACAAAAAAGAAAGAAAGAAAGAAAAGAACGAAAGAAAAAAGAACTGCCTTATTGTGATGAATAACTTCTTCCAAAACAGAAAATGAAGGAATTGTATATAGGAGACAGTGGTGAAACTAACGGTGTAGTGATCGAATCGGGAAGGAGCCAAATGGTGAAACTGTCTATCTGTCTATCTATACCCAGACGCCTTAATCCCGTAAAGGGTGGCCACAAACACATCGCCTCCATGTCGCCCTGTCCCCTGCCTTTTCGCTTCCCTCCCTCCAACTCATATCCCCAGCTCTCTCATACACAGTACCTCTCGACTCCATTCTTCCATCTCATCCTCTGTCATGCTCTCCCTTTCTCCTCCTTCACCTTACTCACATACATTCATCTCGTTAGTCCCTCACTCTGCATCCTCTCCCAACGGCCAAACTACCTCAAAGTATTTTTCCTGACGCTTTCTATTACATCCACATTCACACCACAATGCTCCTTCTCTCCGTATTTGTCAGTCTGTCTCTCCATGTAACTAACTCCACATGTTCCTTTCAGATAATTAATTTCCACTGCTCTCACTCCTGACTTGCATCTGCCAGTAAGGTACAAGCTTCACTTTCATACAGTAGAGTTGGTATCACAGGACTATCATGCAGTGACTTTCTTATTTCAACAGTCACTCCCTTATGTCTTATCACTTCTTACAAAGAACCAGCAACCTTTCTTCCCTGTTGTAAACCACTGATATTAACAAAACACATTCCGGTATAGTGAAGTGCAACTGTACTGAATGGAGTAAATGTAGAAAGTGACCAACGAATGGAGGGAAGTCAGAGGTACCAAATCTCAGAAAAGAAAATGAGAGGCTAATTCGAAGGAAACAGGTAAACCTTGTGAGTAAGAGACAGCGTAAGTATTTGCAGCTGATGGATACGCTAAATGACAAACACATACCAGACTAGAGCAAAGTGACCCAAGGTCACAACACCCTGTTGGGGTCAGAGTAACGTAGGGTGAAGGTAAATTGGATTAAAAGAAGATTTATGACTTGATAATAGCACTATTACCAAAAGAAATAGCAGTTTTTGAGATTTAAAACTTTATAATTTGGTCGACCTTTCTTATGGCGCCAACAGAATCTCCATATATGACTTCCTCTTTAGAGATTAATAGTAACCATGTGCCTATCTCTCACCGTTTCGCTGATTTAAGCAGTACAAAAAATGTGTGACCTTGACATGATCTTTCAGGGTTACCCAAGTTCAAATGTAATGTAACCAACAGAATCCCCATATATGACTTCCTATTAGTGATTAAGAGTAACTATGTGTCTGTCTGTCACTGTGTGCCCCTTATGGCATTTTGAAAAATTTGCTGCATAACTTTATCATTGGACCCCAAGTTTGGGGCATTCCACTCCCATCATTACCCCTGGTGGATTTTCACGAAAATCGAATCACTTCCTCAGTTCCACATACGCAACACTTGTGCAAAATTTGAAGATGATCCGTTCATTGGTTCAAGAGATAATCGATACACAGATTCACAACAAATAAATAAACGCTGATGATCACATACACCCATTCCACAATGAACTGCGGGTGGAGTGAAAGAAATACAGCTTCTCAAGAACAGTAAACAGGGCAGCTCAAGAAATAGGAGGTTGGCAACCCCAAAAGAGCTACAATACATTTCTAGAAAGTACAGATTTAATGCTACAGAAGAGAAGGAATATAATCATAGTAGGGAGATATCAAACAGAAGCAGCATAACTAAAGAAAACCATAAACAAGTAAAAACATTGATATTTGAAAGCTTAATATAGGTTCAGAAGGTTTGATAGTAGCTATTTGCAAGGTTAATGCAGAAAGAAACTAACAAACAAGGCTGTAGGTGACAATGGCCAGCTCTAAGCGGACCAAGCTTTGTCAGCGACTGGAAGTGAGTTTCGACACTAAAAGTCATTTGTATATGGAGGTACTCCAGTGCAACATTCCACCCAAGAATCATGGCCCAGGCTTCATAATCTTCGGAGCCTTAACATTTTGCGTGAGCAAGGTCATTATTTTAGCGCTTTTCTTATTTTCTGCAATTGATGACCTTTGACCCCCTGACCTAGTGGATACAGGTCAAGCATGTACGAAGCACACTTGTAGTACTCATTAACGCCTATAAGCATGCAAAGTTTCATTCGATTTCATCCACTCACTGTGGAGCTAGGGAAATTGAAATTTGTGGTAGGTGGTGCTGCCAGCAGCAACTGGAAGTGAATTTCGACACTAAATGTCACTATTGTATGGATGTACTTCAGTGCAACATTCCATCAAAATATTATGGAATAATCTTAGGAGCATTAGCATTCTGCACTAGCATAGTTGTGATTTTTGCTATTTTCACCAATTTTGCATTTGATAACCTTAGACCCCTGACCTGGGCGATGCAGCACATAGCTGAACAATAGAAACTTGTAGTACTGTCAGTGTCTATAAGCATGCAAAGTTTATTCAGTTCCATAGAGCTGCTGGGGAACCAGGGGGAACAATTTTGAAAACCAGCTCTGGTTGCTAGGGTCTCTGAGGGTTGCCACTCTTCATAGGGTTGCCACTCGAAAACTTGAGGAGAGAGGGGAAAAACGGATGGCACACTTCCTACAGGGAATGACCTCAAAATTATGTCTAAAGAAGTCAGAGCTTTCTACTGCCATTAGTAATACCTTCTCAGGTCAAAACGTGAAAAGTACGAGAACAGGGGTTTTTCAGCCGTTGCTAGGCAACGAGTGGTTGCCTAGCAATCAAAACCTTGCGGTCACAACTAGGTCTTAGGTTGGTCATTGTAACCAGGTTTGGTTCGAATTGGTTAATTCTGAAGGGTAGAAGTGCCTGCCACAAATAAAGAAGAATCCACGAAGACAAGAATACAAGACTGAAAGCTAGAAAGAAAGAAAATGTGATTAAAAATAAGGGCAGCATGGAGATGGCCAAAAGAAAGAATACAAGAAAGAAAGAAAGAAAACGCGACTAAAAATAAGGGCAGCATTTAGCTGTCCAATGAAATAATAAAATAACAAATTCTAAGTGAGACTTTAGTCACAAGATCATATTCTAATAATCAGCTCAGGATAAGGGATGAGGGAGAAAAAAGTGATTTCCAGCACTGTTACGGATTTTTGTTAAAGACAGAGAAGAAGATGGTCTCATCATCGACATTATTAAAGATGTATGTGAGTTTGTAATTAATAAACTAGCAACGCTATTTACGGAGCATTAAAAAGGCAAAGAAGTATCCCAGCCATTGAAAAATATGAACATTATATGTGTCCCCTCCCTCCAACGGAAGCCAACTATACAGTGTTTTAAAATCCTCGCCAATATGTCTTTATGTCGTTGTACACTTTTTTTTTTCTCAAAAGCCTAAAAAATTAATTAGTCACAAACTA
Organism: Birgus latro; assembly: GCA_018397915.1. NCBI lineage: Eukaryota > Metazoa > Arthropoda > Malacostraca > Decapoda > Coenobitidae > Birgus > Birgus latro. Next base: position 3,571 of record JAGKTI010013949.1, read on the forward strand.
TATGGTAACCAACAAAGATGGGCAATTTCTAAAACAGTAACAAGGCAACAGACCTAAACAAATTATTAGCCCTGTGACTGAGAAAATTTTATGATGTAAGTGACCTATGGCCATGACATTCACAGACTAGGAAACTTATGATTCTGATAAAAACGAAACTAGTTAATGAGCAGCTTGGAAAGACAGTGCAGAAAAAAAGTTATGCAAATATTATATATGACATTCAGTGAAGCAGAACTACTATCCTAAAATTCCATCATCACCGTCAGAAAATACGAATGCAGCAAGGTGTTAGACATGGATGCACAATTTTACCCCCTCATAATTAACTCGTACATATGGAAGAGGACTTTTTCAGAGGTTTGGATTGGGATGACAGATGTCCTCATATAATCTGTGAAAAATATCTTGGAGGGAACTACAAAAAATTATAGTTGAGCTGAACAGGACCTAAAAAAAGTATGAAGAGTAATACGAAGAACACGAAAGGTATGTTCAACAGATAGTGTCACTTCTACTAAATAGGGGTGAAGAACTATCATTTATTATATAACATACACCTAGAGCAGGCAGTGCAGAAGGCTGAAGTTCTTTACGGCGGAGTTAAGTGAAATACTGGGGACTGTATAGTTGATGGGAAACGAATGAACATTAAGAAGGAAAAAAAATCCCTGTTTGTAAAGAATCGAGGTACATTATGAGTGCGTCCTTTCTGTTCTGGCTTATGTAGGGGGATCTTTGGGTACAGCAAAAACCTTAGAGATAAAAATATCAGAGAGAATTAGGAAGGATTATGTTATGTATGTTATGTGGCGATAAGAAAGCTTCTTGAACAATGGAACGGACAAAGATGGATTTAATCACCACAGTTAAAACGCAGGTGGGCAGGATACAGTCTTTTTAGCTCAGACAATACATGGTCAACCAGAATAACCGGATGGAAACCTAAATAGGGAGTGAGAGGAAGGAGGCCAAAGGGATACCAAGTCCAGAGCATATCTGTTAATTCAGCGTGGCTGGCTGCAACAGGCTGGCAGCCATGAGCTTAGATAATAGAGCGATGAGACAGGTCTTCGTCCATCAGAATACTTGTTTTAAACACACACACACACTCTAACCAAGCACATACCGTCACCTCCCTGCACGCCTAAACAAGTGCATAACGCCCCACCCCCAAATAACACCGAGACATTAAAACTTAAAATCAGTTATATGGAACAGGGAAGTGTGACCATCATCATTATCATCACCCCAACCACCACCACCATCATCACTACCACCATCATCTTCACCATCACCACCATCATCACCATCATCATCATCATCATCATCATCATAACCACCACCACCATCATCATCATCACTGCCACCACTACCGTCATCACTACCACTGTCAATGAGGTAGATAAGTAGGTAGGTATCTAGGTAGATATGTGCCAACAGTGCCAATAATGTGGCTAATCTAGAGAATTGTTGTAGGATCGTAGAGTATCGTAGATTACAGCTGCTGCTTAATGTAGATAATAGTCGTAACTAGGAGGCTTGGACTGTAGTTGTAGACTGGCGAGGCACCTATGTCACCAGTAGATGTAAAGAGTCGTGAGGCGTTGGATAGCGTGGAGATTGTGTATTTGTGGGTTTTATCTCTCTAGTCTCGTAGTTCTTTCTCTGTCCCACTCCTTGCTCTGTCTATCTTGTATCGTAAGTGAAGATGAGGCACAGACACTCTGGGGTTAAGGGGTTTTATTTTGACTCAGTTATAATGTTCATTACCTACCCCTGCAGTTTTTGACGGACAGTGACGTGATCCATTGACTCCTGCACCTGATTTCTGGGTATATATTACTGCCTGGTTTCCGGCTGGCTGATGTGTGTGTGTGTGTGTGTGTGTGTGTGTGTAAAGTGTCTAGCATGCTTCCGTCATGTGACTAACTGGCGTCAGTGAGTTGCATCGTGTGTTTGACACACATCATGTGTTTTGACATTCTTGGTAGTCTAGTATCAGGGGATGTTTGTGATTCTCTTCCTGATGGAGCAGACATCCACATGCTTATTACATATCGTCCCTGTGTTACATATTGTGCTATGATTATATTAATGTCTGTAACGTTTACATATTGTGCTATGATTATATTAATGTCTATGACGTTTACATGAATATATTAACCCCCACATGCCAAGCAGTCGTCACCTCACTACAGGGCAATTTCTCAGAAATTGCTGAAAATTGCTTGTTTTCAGACCTTATTATCTTGGAAAGTAGAGAAATTAGGGAAACAAATTAACAAACATTTAATTCTTCCTCTTGCTAATGATAGTATCTCCACGTCCCTAATCGTTGCTTTAATGAGTAATGACGTGAGGAAGACAATTAATTTTCGCCGCAAGAGCAGGGCTAGAGTAGGACGTGTTCGTGCATCTGCCTACGGCGCCAACTATGGTTTTGCTCTCAACTTGATAACAAACTCCATGACTAGATAAACTAGACACTGTTTCATCCAAGGCATGCCTTACAGCACTACCACTGAGCCATTTTCTAGTATCCTTGGAAAGGGGCTTGGCAGGGTGGATAATGCAATTAGCTACAGGCATTGTGGACAGAATCAGACAAAGAGGAACCTGAAGAAAGCATTGTACACCTGGCAAAGGCATGGGTCAGACTGACTCTCACATGTGTGGTATAGAGGGACTCTCTCCCTACCCTTCGGCGGTGAGATGAAATGATGGGTACTTCAAAACGGTGGCGGAAAGAAATTTGTGTTTACAGCCGCTACCGGGCGGCCTCATAGCAGCTGGATTGTGACGTGTGTACACGTTACCCGGCGGATAGGAGCTAATCCTATATATCGTTCATTCAAGCCAAATTGTCGTACCTATGACCTGTCTTTGTATTACAATCTACACAGCATACAGAAATGTGACAAAACAAGTACTGTATGTTAAATACTGATGTAAATACAAGGTATTCATCAGAATATTGTAAAATTGAATGTAGTAGTTAACTGTACAGTATAACAGAGATATATATATCTTTATATATATATATTTATATAACAGCAATACAATAGCAAGTCCCCAGTAGTAAATCGCATCAAGAATAGGTCATCTTTGATGTACTTGCTACCTATTTATATGAGACATAGTAATGTGGTTACCTAATATAAAATGGATTCATGTATACTGGCTTCATTCTGTTGCACAGTTTATATTCAAAATAATACTATACTATTTGTGTTCTCATATTTTTTATATTATATATAAAATATACTCGTATATGCATATTTACACAGGTGGTCTCACTTGTAACACATAGCTTTTGACTATTGTGTCCAAGTTTTCAATCCTAGCTTGCATTCTGCACACCGCAAATATTAATACAGCAAATATGATCGTGAAAATTTTAAGGATGACTGGAGCTGGGCTATAAACATATTATGGGCTGAACGTAATCCTTCTATATTCCTCCCAAGGTTGCATTCTTCAATTGATCAGTTGCATGGTTTAACTCAGGTGAAGTTAACTTAATATGTGAACCCATATTTAAATTAATCTTTGGTAATGGTTGGACGAACTTATGTGTGTGGTTTAGAATAGCATAGTGGTTTCTAGTAGATAAGGTGGACAACGAAGAGGTTAGTACTGAACAGTAATCCGGTGATATGTTTATTACAGGGAATTTGTGCAAACAGTGATTTCATGGAATCCCCAGGGAATTCGTGAAATGGGTTTACATTAGCATGGGTTGATTAAGATTAACTTAATTTAGGCTGTGGTTAGGTTTGGCTGGGATAACCTAGGTTAAGTTTTGGTTAGGTTTGGCTGGTTTAGTTAGGTTAGGTTTTATATGACTGCTAAGTTATGTAAAGCATGCATATAAAGTAACCTAACCTAACCTAACTCAATTAGCTTAACCTAACCTAACTCAATTAGGTTAACCTAACCTAAACTTAACCTAGATTATCCCAGCCCAACCTAACCTCGGCCTAAATTAACCTAACGTTAATTAACCCAACCTGATTTAAAGTCATTTCACTGATTCCCTGGCCTATGGATTTCGTGAAACCACTGTTTACACAAATTCCCTGTAACATGTAAAAACCAGATGCTGATCTATTGGTTGGAGGTGTGTCTGCGAAAGCTATGAAAACTGATGTTTTGAGTTAAAATGAAAACTGTGAATGTCGAATGCATTGATGATGGATGAGCTTATGTGGAGCAAATGTGAAGTTACAGTGATGATGAATGTTGTGATTCTTTATGATAGCCATTTCACAAGGGACTGTCTCAGCTTGGTGAAACGTGAAGATATGTGCAGGACAAAGGTGAAATGCATGGAGTGATGTATGACATTTATGTTCAATTGTAGTTTTACTAGCGAAGGTGACAGTGTCCTGTTTCTTGGAGGCCATGATGACTTTTGTGTTGGTGTTAATGGTGGCTAATAAGTAATCTTTTTTAGACCGTGAAAGATTCACTGTTATGAATGGGACATGAACTACTATTGATGTTAGTGTGAGTGTTGCTTCTGAGTATAGATAATATAACATCAGCTTCCTTTCCTCAAACAGAAGCTTCAAATCATGCTTATTTACGCCTTGACTGATTATTTGATGTGGATTGTGAATGGGAAGTATATTAATGATGATCCTACCATTACCAGCATTAGCAATACCTTTCATGAAAGCTTGATAACGAGCTCCAGTACTGTCTAACTGAAGATTTATTAAGTCAGTTTATTCTGTGACCACTGATAGTGTTGGATAAGTGTCCTATTCCCTTCCAGTGCATATACTTTCTCAACAAGTTCTTGAGTTGATTTTTTTGTCCTTCGTAGGTTCTTTACAATCGTCATCATTACGTTGTTCTGGGTATCAGCTAGCTTACTGTATATTGATATAAGAGAATTTGTGCAATCTTGATAAATTTGTTATTAATTTCTTCAAGATCACTTTCTTTAGCCAATCCAAAAATGTTACCTAGAATTGCTCCACCTAGATCGAACAAACCACGTTTGTCACGTGTATTTGTGATGCTTGTATCCGTGCTTATTACATATTGTGGTACTGTTACATGGTGTGCTATGTTTATATTAATGCCTATAAGTATGACGATAGCAATGCCAATACCACCACCATCATCATCATCACATCCATCACCACCATCAACACTACCACCACAATCATCATCATCAACGCTTCGCTACTGACACAGCTCCATCTGTCCAAGCACGTACCCCCCACCTTCCTGCACACATAACCAAGGGCATAACGGCCCTCCTTCCCCCTCCCCCCACTCCTGCATAACACAGACATGTTGCAACTTAAAAATTTTCAGTAGTTTATCCATGATATAAATAATCTGGTCCCTTAAGATTACTTGCACAGGGCAAATTGAAATCACAGTTGTTGTTTTTTCATTATTAAAACAAAACTTTAAGACACAGCATTCTACCAATCAAAAGGTACTAGTTCACTATAAGACACATAACTATGTGAAACATTCATGACTCTATAGTAAATACTTTCTGAGTTTTGCTCTGGAAACAAAATCTCTAAACCTTTTTACTGTTTCATTATTAAAACATAATACTAAAGACACAGCATTCTACCTATCAAAAGGCACCATTTCACAATAAGACGCATAACTGTGTGAAATTTCACGACTCTGTGATTAATACTTCCTGATATTTGCTCCGGAAAAGAAATTTCTATGCCTGGCCAGCCGCCAAGCCACCCAACTCAATGGAAGGACACCATTGATAACAATACCCTCCTCTGACTTTGTCAAAGGAGGGCCAAAAAGTCATGATATCAATCAGATCAATCATGTAATGCAATGCGCAATGCACATCAAACACTCCTTTTTGTTAATGGTGACGAGATTCAAATTCCATTGCCACTGTTGAATGGCTCAGGTGTGTCATTTAATACATGGAAACAATGACATATCACGAATTTCTGGTGTTGCTAGGTTCAGCACTAAGTTACCCTTTCTCTCTCCTTATCTCATTCAGTATCTTAGTACTGCGATTATTTTTATTCTCCTGTTGACAAAGTCAGAGGAGGGTATTGTTATCACTGGTGTCCATCCATAGAATTAGGCAGCAGGATGGCTGACCAGGCCATCTCAGAAAGTTTCAGCTATAGAGTCATGAAATTTCACACAGTTATGTTTCTTATACTGAACTGGTGCCTTTTGATAGGGAGAATGACGTGTTTTAAATATTATTATTTTTTTTAATAATGAAGTATAAAGGCATAGATTTTTTTTCAGGAGCAAAAACTCAGAAAATATTAACTATAGAATCATGAAATATTCACACATTGATGTGTCTTATAGTGGACTGGTGCCTTTTGAGAGGTAGAATGTTGTGTCATAAGTAGTTCTTTTGATAATAATGAAAAAGGGGAAAAAAAAAACTCAGAGATTTCAAAGCGCCCTATGCAAGAGATCCAAAGGGAGTAGGATATGTTTACCATGGATAAACTGCTGAAACTTATGTGTTAAAATCTCTGTGTTTTACAGAGGGGGAGGGGGGGAGGGTCGTTATGTGCTTGGCTAGGTGTGCAGGGAGATAGGGGGATGTGCTTGGTCAGGTGGACGGTTGCAACGATGGTGATGGTGGTGTTGGTGATGGTGATGATGGGTGATGATTATAATGATGGTAGTTGAGATGATGACTTTAACGATTATGATGATGGCAGTGTTGGTGGTGATGGTGATGGTAATGACGATGTTGATGGTGATGGTAGATGATGGTGATAATGATGATAATGATGTTAGTGGTGTTGACAGTTGAGGAGATGATGATGATGATGATGATGATGATGGTAGTGGTAGTGTTCGTTGAGATATTGATGGATGGTGGTGGTAGTCGAGATGATGGCGATGATGATGGTGGTGGTGGTGGTGGTGGTGGTAGCAGAGATGATGATATGAGGATGATGATGATGGCAGTGATGATGATTTACTGAGATGCTGATGACGATCATGGTGGTAGTGCTAGTTGAGATGATGATGATGATGATGATGGCTTTCTCTGTCATCTTTTTAAGTTTTAATATCTCTGTGTTATACAGAGCGGGGGGAGGGGGGAGGGCCATTATGCGTTTGGTTAAGTGTGCCGGGAGGTGGGGGGGGAGTATGTGCTTTGTCAGATGGAGGGTTGCAACAGCGTAGGGCTGCCTATGTTTTATATACTCGTAGAGCTCCTAATTCTTTGTGTGTGTGTGTGTGTGTGTGTGTGTGTGTGTGTGTGTGTGTGTGTGTGTGTGTGTGATTTAAGTCCATTCATTTGTACCCTTCTCAATGAAATGTTTCTCCACTTCGTTTTCAGACAAACATGGAATTCTGTTACAATGGAGTGTGGTGCATAGTGGTGGCGATAGTAACAATGGTGGTGAAGGCAATGAGAGTGAGTGGGCAGGAGGTGGCTGTGGCTGTTGATGAGGTGGGCGTGGAGCAAGTGAGCGAGGTGCTTGGTCAGGTGGTGGAGCAGCACCTCACCGGCTGTCACCTGGTGCTCCTTACCACCACACCATACTCACCTGTTGTATCAGCAGTTGTCCGGTACATATTACATTACTGATAGTATAGTATGCTGTTAGTTGGCTGTGATACTGCTCTGCCTGTAATCATATATACTATAATCCTGGACGTGTGTGTGTGTGTGTGTGTGTGTGTGTGAGTGTGTGTGTGTATGTGATAACTGACTGATTAATAAAATTAAATAAATTACTGGCAGCACAACTGCCAAGGTCATATACCGTCGGACATTAAAGCAGAAATTTACAAAAAATAATAATAAAACCACAGAAGAATCTAAAACATAATTTAAAATATAACACATAAAAACTCCATACTAAATAAAAACACCAAAAAAGAAGCAATAAACTACTAAAACAAAACGCCGAATGCCAAATCTTATGAGGCAGTCCAGCTGCCTCCACAAAGCTGAAGGTTTTCCCTCCCATACAACAGGCAGCCTCCACAAACACCGACAAAAGTCGGTAAGGAGGGAAAAAATGATTTGGAGAGCAAATAAAATAGCAGTCACTTCCGCCATAAAACAGAAGTCATTGCTGGATGAAGGAAGCCAACAGCAAAACCTACTCGAGAATCAGTCTTAGATCCATCAGTACAGACAGGGACAGAGCCCTCATGAGTAGAGGTATGGTCTAAGATGTGAGAGCCGGACATCTTGGAGAGAAGTGAGCTCTTGTTACTAACAATGGACCTACAGAATGTCACACAAGGGAGTAGCCAAAAACTCACCCTCGGGATTCGATGTAGACAAACTGACAGCTTTGGAATCAGGAAGGCTAACATAACACACCGGACCCAATAACCAAAGGGCTTCAGGAAACTAGTACGGGTGTCATAAATAGATCTGGAATCCTGGGAGATCATGACACAAGACGGTGAACACGATACCAACACATCATCAACAACTGATGTAATGGGGTGTATAAAAACCCGCGCTGCCCAGAGGCAAAGTGGGGATCCTCTCTTTGGCTCAGTGGTAACGTGCGCGCGATTCAAGTGCGAGGGCCTGAGTTCGAATCTCGGCCAGAACAGTGATTAATTTATTCAGTTTCATTTCAGTTATTACACTAGCAGTGTAAATCCATAGCGAGGGCATCGGCATTCAACAATAAACTCGAAATCGGAGATGACAAGAATGCTCCAGTAGCTAGAACAACAGCATGATACACCGAATCTAACATCTGGAGACGGTCATCTGCAGCAGAGTAGACCTCACATTTATATTCGAGTTTAAAATGAATATGGGATCTCTGCAAGAGTAGGAGGGTCTGATAGTCAGCACCCCAGGAGGTATGAGCAAAAACTGCCTTAACATAACGAATATGAGGAACCCTGGTCGGTTTTCTATCAAAAAGACCCAGAAACCGAGTCTCTTCCACACAGATTCTGTGACCATGGAGATGCAGGTCAGGGCCTGGGTGAACACCACCAAGACGAAAAAATGCATAGCCACAATCCAGTGCGAAACTTTATTAACAGCCAGCTGAAACTTCTTTTCAACCAGACATTCAAGATGCAGTGACGGAAATTGAGAGGTCACCCGCATATAGTGAGCAAAGTAATCCAGCTGGGAGTACAGTGATTGGACTTTTGTGGGACACAAATGAAAAAGTTACATTAAGGATACTCCTCTGCCGCATCCCATCTTGAGGTTCACAGGCATTAGAAAGCACTCTCTTTCGCCGCTTGGACCCTTAAAAACGGTCAGATAAAAAAGGCTAAATAAAAATTGGCAAGCACCATTAAAGACAAAACACATAAAAGAAAGTGTAAAATCCCATGACGCTGGGCAGTGTCATATGCCTACACCAGATCGAAGAAGACCATAACCTGGTGTTAACTGAAGGAAACCTCACAGACAGAAGATTCCAAGGACAGTAGGGAATCAGAGGTAGTCCACATTTTACAAAACCATATAGAACAGGATATAAGAAGTTTCCTTTCTCAAAAAAACACACAAGCCGATCATTGACCCTCTTTTGCAAGCCCTTACACATACAATAAGTAAGAGAAATGCTGACAGTCTGTTGCCTGTTGACGATCCTTACCTGGCTTGGAGATGGGAATAACTACAGCAACATCATAACAGGCCGGAAACTCATCAGTTCACCAGATCTTATGACACAACGACAGCAAAAACGAAAGGGACTCATCAAGCAGGTGATGTAAAAAGGCATATGGGATATTATCACAGCCATTAGAAGAATCCTGGCACTGCGATAAAGCTGCCTTAAGTTCAGAAATAGAAAAGGGGATATTAAAAGATTCCCCCCCCCCCCCAAAAAAAGAGGCAAAACTAAGACCACGAGACTGTAGACACCGACAGTGGCATGTCCAAGGTGAATCTGCATCCTTCTGTGACACACTGGCAAAATGATCTACAAGCATCCCTGTAACAGCAAAAGGATCAGTCACTGCCCCACCTGCTGCAGATAAAACAGCAGGGGAAGGAACGGTAAATTTCCCTCACCTGGTTCCACACCTGAATGAGGAAAGTCCTCGTGTTGATGGGGAAAACATAACCCCTCCAGGATGAATGTCTGGTCTCTTTTAAAGCCCGGCGCACGTGAGCTTGCACCCTCTAATACGTCACCAAAAACTGATGATCCCCACAGTAGCAACGAAACTGAGAGAAGGCGACTCGTTTGGCTCTCACTGTGGAACTGCACTCAGGGTTACACCAAGGAAGTGGATGTTTAAGAAACTGACAGTTTAAGATACTGACTTCCACAGGGAAGTGCATGTTTAAGAAAGATACGAGGGACACTGAGTGCAACACATCAGTGAAATAAGACACTGCCTCATTAACACAACCAAAATTATTCACAGAACGACCACTGGAACTAAATTCCATGAAAAGTGGCCAATCGGGCCTATCCAGGCACCAGCACGGAAAACGAAGTTGAAGCCCACCCTCAGCAGTATTTAAAAGTAATGGGAAATGATCACTGCCATTCATTTCCGGCAACACGCCCCAGTTAAAACTGAAAATGGAATCAGCTGAGCACAGGGGCAAATCAACAGCTGTAAACGTCCACGTCTGGCTATGGAAACATGGAAATACGTCACTTCACTGGAATTCAAATAACCCAGCTCAGCCTCTACTTAGGGTTAGGGCCACGCTGCACGCGTCTCGCGGGGAGGAAAGCAGGGAGGGAAGCGGGAAGGGTAGCAGGTAGGGGGCTGCATAGCGGGTAGAGGTGTGTGATTTTGTCGCGGTGCAACTGCAGCGATCATATGCTGAAGGACATCAAGGTAATTATTATTACATATACATATACCTTTGCGGCTCAACATATAGGTCACATGTTGCCCCCTCAAAATTCAATTTTTGTTCTAAAACTAAGTTGGAAACCCGCCTACCAAGAAAAATAAAAACATCAATCAGATAGCCTTCGGCTCCTAATGCATCGAGAACACACAGTGGGCACCATCAACCCTCCCATGACTTATGGAGGAATCTTTAACGTACGTCCCCCAGACTTAGACACTCGACCAGCAAGTGACGGACAGTAAGGGGAGCAAGGCAGTCATCACAATACGGCTGAGTCCCACCACACACCAGAAACCCATGAGTAAGCCGTAACTACCCAATGTGAAGCTGGGCAACAGGTACCTCCAATCGCTGAGACATGGAAGGGAAAACCCTCTGCACAACCACTCCCTGAACAATAGCATTCCACTGTCTCTGCAAACGAATACTAGTTGCAGACTTCAAGGAAGGTATCGTATCAGAAGCGGCAAGTAGGTAGTTGGAAGGGGGCCACGAGAAGACGTGGTTTCAGCTTATGTATCTGCCCCTTCATTACCCTCCTCATCAACATGTGCAGTAGCCCAGCAAAGTTGGACAAGTTTACCATGCCTCTGTATCAGGAAAAGCCTCTCAAGAATGGCATGGACAAGAGGAATTCAATTAAAGGGCTCAAGAACCAAGAAGGTTCATTGAGGTTTTTAAAAATTCGAAAAGAAGCCTCGTCAAGTGTTAAAATCAGCTGATGAGCTAAAATGACAGCAGTCAGTTCAGCAGTGAAAATATAGGAATCTAGAGGAAGACTTCCTCTACTCGGAAAGTTTGGGAAAACCGGCCCAAACCTGTCTAACTTCGAACCACCTGTATATACAAGGACTGTGCCTCTGTGAATGGATGAATGACCCACTATTCTCTGACAGAAGGTTAGTGAAGAGATACAGTACTTGGTGCCTTCAATATTTCTGCACAGCAGCACCTCTGGAAGGAAACATGGACCGATCCTTGGGAGCCAGACAGGGCAGACAGGTATCACTAAGAGACTTAAATCCTTCCACATCTGCCTGACTGAGAACTATACCCAAAGGGATGTGGACTGTGAGGAGGAAAATCATAATATTGGAAAAATTGCTATTGTGTCACACAAACGGCAGTATTTGAGTCTGGCATACGTCTGACACAGTTCCAGCAACAAATGACTGACGAACTGAGCTGTAGGTTAAAGGGAGGCATGCCAGCATCCACCACGAAGCTAGGAATTGGGAAGGATCTGAAAGCACCAGCAGCAAAGACGCAAATCCCATGATGCCAAGGCTCGAGCACAATAAGACGAGGCACAGTAACGAAGGAGTATACCACACAACCATAGGCAAGTTTAGATCCTGCAAAGGCTTGAAACAGGTGTTGGCGTGTCTTCCGATCAGCACCCCACAAGGTGTGAGATAGTATGCGAAACAAAATCATTGCTTGCATGCAATACACTCAGATGTTTCAAATGCGAAAACCAAGTAAGCAAACAGTCGAATGTTAAGCCAAGGAACTTGGTATCCTCACACACTATAGCCGATGCTCACTTAGAAATAAATCAGGGTCTGGGTGAACCCTCCCTTATTAAATAAAAATGAAGAAAAACGAAAACCTCTGTAGTCTGCCCAGTTGGCAACCCTTCCAAGAGCTAGGTGCATTCTGTTTCAGCTCCACATATCTGGGATCTAGGAACCATATCACCAGGTCATCCACATAAAAAGAGAAGGGCACCCCCTCAAGTAGGGAACCTATTATGCCACTGATAGCAACATCAATTAAAGAAACACTGAGCATACTCTGCTGTTGAATGCCCTCCTCCTGAAATTGAATGACAAATGGCCGTATCCTTAAAAGTAATATAGGACCTTTCCTAAGGGCCCTATATCAAAACGGTATGCTAAAAGATTTTGTAGGGAAAGATTTCCCTCAGTTTTAGGAACTGTTCCAAAACTGTTATGGGGAAACATGCTATGGCTTTCACAAACCCTGTTTTTAATTATTTGTAACAAAGTAGCACTGAACCGGCAAAAAACGTAGAATAATGTAACTAATTCATGTAAATAATATTTTAATATGCTGAAAATACAATGTTGGCATACAATACAAGTGAATTATTTGTTATTAAAACCTGCTGGCTATACCTTACAGAGTAATAGGTCAAGGGCTAGTGGTGACATCATCATTTTTCTAATAGTAGCTAATAATAGGGTGAGATCCTCAAATTGAAATGTTTAAATCATTTTTATACATCATCCCTCACTAACCTCCTATCAGTCCTCCTGACCAGAAAATAATCTGACTGCTATTTTCCCAAAACTCGTATGTAATCAACCTACTCTCTCTTTTCCTAAAATGTGTGTTGCACACAATCATGTTCATTGCCTCCCCAAACTCGCGCATCCTTTCCCCTTCCTCGTTTCTTGTCCCATACGCTTATCCACCATGTACTCCTTCATCCTTGAGCTGCTTCACCTACATGATCATTTAAGTCCCCTCCCAAAACCACTATCTCATCATTCCCCATACCACCTACTACACGTATTAAGTTATCCCCAAATCTATCCTTCTCTACCTCATCCAAGCCTGCCTGTGGAGCATATGCCAAAGTGATTGCAAGCATCATTCCACCGAACAAAATTTCCACTACTAATACCCTATCACTTACTCTCATAACATTCATAACATATTCCACCCATTTCTCCACAACCAACACCCCCACACCCCTATATCCATCTGTCCCCCCCTGCCAAAACAACTTATAGTAGCAATCCTTTCCAACAATTTTTCTGGCTGGTCCATCCCTGTACCGGACTTCCTGCAAACATCCCACATCCACCCACCTCCTACTGAATGCCTCAACGACTTCCCACGCTCTGCCCCGTAAACTTCCTATATTGCATGAACCCACTCTCATCCCCTGGGTGATTTAATGTCCTCAGGCTTGCTTTGAAGCTTGTTCTTGTACTTACAGTAGTCATAGTCGGTAATAATAAAGATGGAGAGACATACCATAGACCCCACCCACTGCACAGTCATAGGTCCAGGCAATGGACCTGGAACCCCTAGCCCGCCAGCCTTACCGGTGGCTGCTGTAGTGGCCTCTGGGCACCCTGCCAGGGCAGCCACAGGAACACCCTCCAGGCACACCTGGACACTGTAACTGCCTCGCCATTATGCACCCACTGATAGGGCAGCCTCCTGGGGTGATATTCTCAGGTTTGGACCCCTCTCTATTGGGCGAGAGTGGAAGCCTCGGAACCGCAATGCCCTGTACCCTCTTGCACAGGTTCGAGCCCCATCTCTCTCCGGACCCATGATCTATGCCGATGGAACCCCCATCACGCCTCCCCCCTAAAAGTCCGCCAAAGGACAATGGAAAGGTCAGTGTCGGGAATATCTTTGAGAGACCGCAAAAGATCAACTTGGGCGAGAGCAGACTAGTGAAAGATATTACAGAAGTTATATAAGAACAGGCATGGATGTGGGCAAGTGTTGTACCAACAATTAGGGATAACCAATGAACTGAACTGAACAGAATTATTAACATTAATCATGGCGCCGGAACGGCGTGGTCGTATGGTGGTCGTATGGTGCTGTAAAATCAGCTAAATAATAAAATATGACATCAATAATAATACAAAACGAAAAACACCATGCAGTGACATAAGAAATAATACTCCTAAAGCATTAATGAATTACAAAAGGTGGAGGAGGCCCACTTCCCCAAGAAAAGGAAAAACATCGACTTGACAGACAAAGAGCTCCCCAAGCATGGAAGATAGTAAGAAACATCCCTCCCCCTACGCCTATGGAGAAACCTACGGCGAAGTTCACTCAGACTTGGACACTCGCAAAGCAAGTAACGGACAGTAAGAAGAAGCAGGCAGGCATCACAATATGGCTGAACCCTACCACAGATCAGGAACCCATGCGTAGGCCGTGGGTGCCCAATACAAACCCGGGGAACTGCCACTTCTAACCCACCAAGGCATGGAGGGGATAGCACTAAACAAACTTACCCTCTAAATGCCCTTTAACCCTTCGTTAGTCAGGTGGGGTGTTTTGGCACCCCAAATTTTTTAAAGCTCATATTTCCTAGCCGGTAAATCGAATATTTCTCTCCGTTCCAGTACTCTCCTGATTCAGTGAGGGGAGGGAGCATGTGGATTGGTTTAGTCCTGCCTCTGATGTAGTGAGAGAGAGGGGCACTCCCCCCCCCTGGGGCGTCCAGTGACCCCATCAGATTAACCATATAGATCATATTGTGATATAGATTTTTTTTTAAATCTTATTTTTGCATATTGTTTATCATTATACTGATTTTAAAAATCACAAAATGTATTTTCCTGTGCGTGTTTACCTAACAAATGACATATGAGTCCATTTGTTATTTTTTACTGATATTATAATTTATTGTATTTTAGTATTATAAATTAATAAACACCACCTACAAAGCATTCAGTCTTTTCATTAGTGATTGCAGAGATATGCTGAAGCGGCAGTATGAATATATTGTACATGTTAGTAACACTACATGTATTTTTGTATTGGGGTGCTGTAACACCCCACCGAACTAACCACGTTTGAATATCCCACAGGACTAACGAAGGGTTAATTTATTGTTAGTGACAGCATCCCACTGTCTCTGCCAACATTCATAAACCACTGACCTTAACCTGTACCACACTGGGGAAAAAGAAAAATGATACCCCTCTATGCCGGCCAATATTCTTTTTTTTTTTTTTTTCTGGCTAAGTGGGCTTAACACATCAACATAAGATCTCTGGCACTAATAAAGTACAGTAATCACCAAGGCCAAAAATTGGTTAAATCAAGTCGGGTTGGTGCCACTCGACCTCCGAAATCTTCGAGGTTACTGAGAGCAGATTGGCTGTAAGCCTGTGGACCAATTTTGGATTTCTCTTGGCTAAATGGGCTTAATACATCAATATAAGATCCCTGGCACTAATTACAGTTATCACCCAAACCAGGAAGTTGGTTGAATCGAGTCAGGTTGGTGCCACGCAACCTGTGAAATCTTTGAGGTTACTGAGAGAGCAGAGCGACTGTGAGCCTGTGAAGACTGTCACTCACCTCCCACCCTCCTAAATCAGTGTTGCAAGCATAGCAAAAAAAAATTGTCTGAAGTTCGTGAGATATGTTATGACCTTCCATTTTACTTTGGTTGCTTGCGATGACTTCTCACTGCTGCAGGACGTAGATCTACCTCGCAGGCAGTTTAGAGGAGGACGTTTATTTATGTCCCTAGCGCAGCGCGGTTTAAGGAGCAAACATATCAGTAGCAGATAGTGGGTAGTTAGTAGGAGGCCGTTGAGAAGACGTGGATTTAGTTAAAGCATCTGCCCTCTCAGTAGCCACTACACCAACAAAACTGGACCAATTTACCCCGTCTCTCTATCAAGAAAACCAAGAACAGCAAGCACCAGAGGATGAACTGAAATAAAACTCACAATCCAAAAGGGTGCATTGGAAGTCGCCCAAAACTAAAATACCAGTCTGGGTGTGGTAAAATGAGCTGAAGTGTTAAAATGACAGCAGACAATTCTGCAGCAAAAATGGACGCATCTAGAGGAAGGTTACCTGCCATCACAAAATCTGGGAACACCATTCCATACCTGACCCCAGTGGCCAACATGGATCCATCTGTATAAACAGGGACAGTATAGCCAAAATTCGCCCAATATACTGTTATAAAGATCTAATATAAACAAGAAAGAATCGTAAGGCAAATGGTTAATCACAGACTAAGTAATGGCATCAGATCCAGGAGCAAAATCACTAGAATGCTGGAGAGCAGCACGCGGTTTACAGAGATTTAAGAAAGCATTACCAGTATAAGGTTCTCTTCCTCTAGACAGAAAGAAAAAACCTAACCTCTCCTGTTGATGCCAGAAACAGTGAAATGGCTTGGCAGGGTCCGATGTAGAAACAATATAAAGTGTTCTGCCAGGGCTGAAGCTACCTCAGAGGCACTAGGCACAGAAGACTCCTGAATCATAAGTACCGGGAGAAGGAGAAGGAGAATACTTGCTGTTTTTTTTTCCTCAACTTCTTCACCAGTGATAAAGGAATAGATGAGGTGACAGATGAGATATAGTTCTTCCCCGAGTTTTGACGTGAGTTTTTCAGGATCCATCAGTAACAGGCACATGCCTCTTAAACTAAATTTTATATAGTACAACATCTTTATTCTTCCTGTATATCATACTAGTAGCTTTATAGGCACCCCAAGCCAAAGGACACTCCTTATTCCACCCAGGCACAGGTTTCCTGCAAAATTTTTCAGACATTTGAGGGCTAGAGGAGAGACTTTGCTGAAATAGAGTAGATGTGAAAGTCCTCACTCTGAAAGTGAGGAATACTAAAGGCCAGTCAACAGCATTCCACAAACTGCCCAGTCAGCCATGAACAAACACCAGCGAGGGACACGCTCCACCGGCACAGAGTTGCATGTTTTAACCCCTACACCGCAGGGATGTCGGAGGCACACTGTGTCATTCCCGCGAGGATATTCGCGCTCCGACTGACTTTTTAAAAATATTTACCAAAAATCAGTTATTAGTCCTAGAATATTATAATTAAATATGCTTATGGCACATACCTTCAGCTTTCTCCTGGGATGTTTTTTTTAGCACTCGTCGACTACCGTAGGTCTTGTGGAGACTTCTGAAGTTGGGTAACTAAGTCTCCACTTTACACTTCCCGACATCCCCTAATCTGAATACCACTGCCAGATATTATCACTAGAAACACTATTCAGTGATTTCCAAGTAGTTTGGAATCCATAATAAAAAAAACACACACTGTGAAAGCAATGTGAAATACGAGCGCGTACGAGCCTCCCACTCGTGCTAAATCGCCGCTTGTATTCTGTCATTTCTTACCCATATACACACTCACACTTTATTATTTCTAGTACTTTATTACACTTATATATATCTACAGCCCTTTACCTCTTCCCACACGATGTTTAGTAGGGGTAGAGGCCACAGGGCCTTTTATAATAGGCGTAAAAGCGGCAGAAATGGAGGAGCATCATTTCACCGTGAAACACGAGAGCGAATTGAGCGAACTGACTGCATCTCGTTAGCCAAGAGTTGAAAATGTCAGCTGCTAATGCTAAGAAATAAGTCTAGGAAATCTAGACAATACATAATAAACTAGGTAGTTCCAGTTGAATATAAATATCACTCAGGCTTCTCCCTTCATTTCCTATATACATACGACATATTTCACGGGGAAAAAAAGCAGGGAAAATTAGCGAACGAGTGCAGGTTGGCTGTTGCCATGATAATTAGCCAATTCCAGGTGTATAGCACTATCAATTACCTTATTTTATATATTATATATCATTTTGTATAAGAATAGGGCATAGGTCTCATTTCAATGGATGAAAACAGTGGAAAAATCCGGGGAATATTTACTTAGTGCAGAGCGGCTGAGCAGACGACACGAGAGGGTAATGGAGGGGAGGTAGGGAGGGGAGTCTAGAATGGGGGAAAATGGCTAAATTGTCAACAATGGATGGGAGTACTGAAGACATTAGCAGCTCTGACTATTGTTGGACATTGGCATTTTTTTTTTCCCCCACTGAGGGGTTTCTATCTTCTCTGGGTCGGAAGCACGACAGATATTGCTCGAAAAATGCAAATGGGTACAGACTGAGCAAGAAAATGTCAAAATTTACGGTCAAAGAACAATGCCACACTTTCAGACTGTTAACTCATTTATTTTTAATAAACTTGGATTAAATTTCTTGGATTGATTTAGGGTCAAACAGATCAAATTTTTCTGTTTTTGAGAACAACAGAACATGAGTCAAGGTAACAGGGCAAGATCAACTCAAACATATTTTATCAAATTTGAACAAAGCTTAGTGGAGGGATTCATATTCTCGAAAGAAGAAACAATTAAA
>JAGKTI010013950.1:0-13644 GCA_018397915.1 Birgus latro
CAAGATTCTGCTGAGAATGGTGTCACGGTACTGTGTCAAATGCACTGTAAATACGTCATGCAGGTGGTGGAATACTGGTCAACTTTCTGGCTTCCTGCATAAACATTTTAGGGCAAATTTAAACGCTTTTGGGCAAATTTAAACGCTTTTGGGCAAATTTAGTCACTTCTGGGTAAATTTCTGACTTCTTGCCTAAACACTTCTGCGATAAATTTAGACACTTTTAGGTAAATTTAAACACTTTTGGATAAATCTAAGCACTTTTAGGCAAATTAAAACACTTTTGGGTAAGTTTAAACACTTCCAGGCAAACTAAGACACTTTGGGGGTAAATTTAAACATTTTCAGCTTCTTGCATAATCACTTTGGGGTAAATTTTTGGCTTCCTGCATGCACACAATCACTTCAGGAAATCTACACGTACTGGAAACGTTGCTGGAAACGTTTTTTGGCCGTATTTACAAACGTTCGTGAGCTTGTGTTAGTTTGTTTACATTTTTTTACTTTCACTGCTACAGCCACCCGACGCCTGTGAGTATGTTTGGGTAAGTGTGAGAAATACGAGTACACGATATTACTAAGGATTATTTACTACTGGGGAGACTTGTAAATACTTCCTTTAATAAATACTTCCTTTAATACTCCCTTCATTGTTTTGTTCTTACTTTTTATATCCTTTAATATCTCCTTTACCAAATACTTCCTTTAATACTTCCTTTAACAAATACTTCCTTTATTGCTTTAACAAATACTTCCTTTAATAATTCCTTTAACAATTCCTTTAACAAATACATCCTTAAAACTTTCTTAATTACTTCCTTTAACAAATACTTCCTTTAATACTTCCTTTAACAAATAAATTCCTTTACTAATTCCTCCTGTGTGACATACGTAAGCGGAAGACAGAAAGTGACCGCCAATAACAACAGTGCAAAGGTCAACGTCTTGGGTCAGAGGGATCCTAGTCACAGGGGTCATCCGTGGGTCGGGTCAAGAGAGAAAGTGACCTCTGAAGAACAACCTACACACACCCCACTCTCCCTGCCCCTACCCCGCTGAACAATAACACTGTTCTTCACTACACCAGGTCAATAAGAACACCCAAAAACATGTTATTTGTTCTATAGTTAAAAGGAAAAGTTATTAAAAAAATTTCTCTATGATATGCATGCTTGGTTATTAAAAAAAAAAAAAAAACTCTAAGGGTGTTCCTCTCCTCGTTTCAAGCAGCTCCCTAACACCTCTTCCTAAGCGGTTTATTTTGCTTATTACACCTTACTGTCCTCTTCTGTGTTATATAAATCCTTCTAATGCCGCTATACTCTGCATGAATAACGTACAACAGGATACTAAGCAGCCATATCCAAAAATAAATCGGTATGGAAAAGGCGTTAGGGAGCTTCCTTAACCGGCAAGAATACGGATCAAAGTCTCCTCGACCGGTAAGGAAGCTCCCTAACACCTTTTCTTTAGCGATTCATTTTTGGATATGATTGGTTAATATCTTTCTGCACAGAGTATGGCGACAGATTTACGCATCATAGAGGGCAGTCAGATGCAATACGTAAAATAATTCGCTTAGGAAAAGGTGTTAGGGAGCTTCAACAACGAGAATACGTGCCTAAGTGACAGGTCCCTAGCTAACGACTATACTAAATACTTATACACTTAAATACACACAATTAAGTATAAGAATTTCACACCCACTTAAGCAAATATCACCAAATAACAACAGTAATAATACTAATAATAATAATAATAATAATAATAATAATAATAATAATAATAAATAAATAAATAAATAAATATCAACCAGCATTCTCATTGCCACACAGAACCATGCAACATATCTGCAATACCACGATCAACACAGCCAAGGCGATACGTTTTTTAGGTGATTATGGTGTGCAATTTTAACCCCTTCAGTGCCATGACGTCTTTAAGGGTACACTTTGACACCTACTTTCAAATTTACAGACGTGTTCAAAAGGCTGGCAATTATATGTGAATTAGAAAATATATATATTTTTTAAGGCATACTACGACGCCATTTTCACGTCACTTTTTCTGGAAGGCTTTTAACAATGAAAATATTTCCTCGTCCTTGGGAATATTTAAAAATATGACTCAATCTTTGGTAAGTACGGAGTCCATTTATTTATTTACTTATTTATTTATTTATTTATTTGACAGTTCAAATCCGCAGAAACACAAAATAACTTATATTTTTTATACCTGTAAAAATTAATTGGTGGGATATATTTTTTCCCTCAAATTTTATTGGCGTCTAAAAAAAAATAATAATACCAATCTATTCATAAATATGTTTTTGTTGTTATTATTATTACAAAAACAGGATCACGGGAGCGTCACCAGAGGTCCTTTTAGCTAACGTCCATAAGGAAATGAAAATAAAGAAAATATATAAATAAATAAAGGTAGAACCCACACACTCTATAAAAGGTAAAGAGGCTTATCAAGTCTCTGTCTCTCTCTGTCTCTCAACTCACTCCTCACTAGACGGTTCTTAATCCCTTCACACCGATGACACATTACCCATTTTCTTTGCCCTACTTCCAGACGATTTGACTCATGAGGAAACTTTACAAAATTCATGGATCTTGGTACAGCCTTTTCTATAAGCTTTTTACTCAAACTTGGCCTCAAATCGCCACCTCTCCATCTTGAATGCTGAGCTGCAACGGTAGATCAGCAATAAATACGATGCTAGTCACGAGGAAGTGCAATGGGAAGTGGAGTCATGGTATCATCATATTTTACGAATCAGTTACATGAAATAAGATGAAAAAGGACGAAACTCTGGGCCAAGTTAAGGTGAAAAGAGTATAACATTTTCACGAATATAAATTTCTTGTTAAATATAAATGATTAGCACGTCATTGGACTGAAGGGGTGCTTGAAAAGGATGGTGGAAGCAAAATAAATAATAAAATAAATAAATAAACAAATGGTCGATCTTGTTTGTATACTGAGAAAAAATGAATTTGGTGTAAGTGACTTTTTAAGAATTTTGGTAGCGTTGGTAGTGGCGACCATCATCCACTCACTTGATGTAGTGCTGTCAACTTCTTCCCTCACCTTTATCATTCTATTTTCTGTGTCTGTCCTCCTCTCTTCCTATTCCTCCCATCTTTCCTGTCACTTTTTATTACTCTTCTTTCCTTTTTAGGTGGCTTTACACTGAGTGCCAAGCCAAACTGGTAATCATACGTGTTCCCTACGTGTCAACAAGTGGGTTGGTGAAGGGTTAGTGCCCCTCCCTGTAAAACAGCTCAAGACAAACGGCCTTGCGGGATTATGGCTTCTGGCTATAGATAGATACTGTAGACATAGACAGGAGACGTCTTCCCTTAATTCAAGACGTCTTCCCTTAATTCAAGACGTCTTCCCTTAATTCAAGACGTCTTCCCTTAATTCAAGACGTCCTCCCTTAATTCAAGACGTCTTCCCTTAATTCAAGACGTCTTCCCTTAATTTAATACAATAAATCTAGAACTAATAACACAAAAAGACGTCCTTGTACTGAAGAGGCTACAGAAATATTATTATACACACACACAGTAAAGGAAAAGCAAAAAATAAACAAATAAATAAAGAATAACACCAAGCCGATAAAACAAATCTTACAACACACAGCAACACACGTAAGCAAGCCTGCGGTGTTGGAGAGCGCCTGCACGTGGTGGCATCGATATAGGGAAGTGCTATGCCTGCCTGGTTAAACGAATGTCCCTTAACTACCTCCCTATCCCCCGAAAGGCAGCTGGTGGACTGCAAGGGGGGGTAGTTTCAGCCTGCAGTCCACGGAGTTCAGATAGGCCTGGGATTAAGACAACAGCAACAGACAAAACAGCGACAAACAAACCCTACGGATCTTGAATATGGCTCTCTGTTATCTTGTTTTTGTTTTCTTTTTTCTTGCATGGAACAATCATGCAGACTCCTAGCCTTTGGTTCCTTCTTCCTTGCATTAAAAAACGTATCTACTGTCAATTATTGCAGAACTATCAACGTGCTGCAACATTAACTTGGCAAGCAGTCAACAGCTGTAACGGGGGATCATTTGCAAGTCACGTGATCTGATAAAAGTCACGTGATCTGATAATGACGTCACATTGAGTCACGTGATCTGTTAATTATGTGAAAGTCATGTGATCTGATAATGCAGTCGTGATCTGATAATTATATGGAAGTCACGTGATCTGGTAATTTAGTCACGTTATCTGTTAATTATGTGTAAGTCACGTGATCTGATTAATATGTGAAGTCACGTGATCTGATAATTATGTGGTCACGTGATCTGGTAATTTAGTCACGTTATCTGTTAATTATGTGTAAGTCACGTGATCTGATTAATATGTGAAGTCACGTGATCTGATAATTATGTGGAAGTCAAGTGATCTGTTAATTAAATGGAAGTCAGGTGATCTTTATTTGGCATTCACGTGATATGATAATTATATGGAAGTCACGTGATCTGAAGTGCTACGTGAATAATTATACAAAGATAAAAACAGAATCCCACTGTACTCTTCACCACTGCACACCGATGACGAATTATCCACCTCATTCCTAGTATATCCAAGCAATACCAAGTGGAGGGGAGGTTTAACGAAGTGAAGGGGAGGTTTAACGAAGTGGTGGAGATGTTTAATGAAGAGGAGGGGAAGTTTAACGAAGAGGAGAGGTTTAATGAAGTGTGAGGGAGGTTTAACGAAATGCTGGGAAGGTTTAACAAAGTGTGGGGGTTAAGGATGCTTCAACACCCCAATACATAAAGACTCACAGACAGACAGACAGACAGGTAAACAGACAGAGACAGACGGATAGACAAATAATTAGACAGAAGTGAGAGACGTATTTCCTCCTCTCCATCACTTTCTGCCTTCACTCTCCAGACGGTTTTCCTCACCTTAGGCTTCACTTCTGGACCTGGGGGGGTTAGATCCAGCCTCCCTCAGCCCAATGAGTACGATAAACCCCTCCTACACTGGAAATAATCGTCTGGAGATTGGAGGAATAAAAAGGAAAAAAAATACAATACTGTTACTGGTAGTTCAGTGCATCAAAACACTCCTGGTCCGTCAATGATTGCTAACTTTCTGCTGCCAACACTTCTGCCATATTCTGTCTCTCTGCCAGCATATCTGCCACCATTCTCTGTCTCTGCCAACATTCTGTCTCTCTGCCAGCATTTCTGCCACCATTCTCTGTCTCTGCCAACATCTCTGCCATCATTCTCTCTCTCTGCCAACATTTCTGCCATATTCTGTCTCTCTGCCAACATTACTGCCAACACACCTCACCATAAACAACACTCCTCTACCACACACACACACACACACACACACACACACACACAAAATTCTTGGTGTAACATACATCAGTGTCATTTAAACAACACATCACAAACATCAAAAATAAATTAACATCTAGACTCAATGCCTTGAAGTCACTTGCCCATACAACATTTGGACACAACAAAGAAACCACCACCACAGTATACAAACAATATATACATTCAGTGATGAATTATGCAAGCCCTGCTTGGGCTCCTAACCTCACTAAAACACACTACAACACTCTTCAGACCATACAAAACAAGGCCTTAAAAATAATCACAGGCTGCACAGCTACTACACCTACAGACCACCTACACCAAGAAACCAAAGTCCTCAAAGTCAAGGATCATCTAGACATGAGAGGCACCCAAATTCTCGCTGCAGCCTCCACAAACCCACAACATCCACTACACTACATGGCAGCACATCCACACACACCAAGGAACATCAAAACAACACCCAGCACACAATATCATACACAAATACTATCATCTCTTCCCCCCGGCCCGCCTCAGACCAGCTTCCAGAAGCATATTCATACTCAAATCACTCGCAGTTCCATTCAGTCACTCAAAGACAACACACAGCTGCATGCACGGCCTCCTGATATCCATCCTTCTGAATCCTATATCCCTCGTGAGGACAGGGTCCATCTGGCCAGGCTGAGATGTCCAGGATGTAACACAGCACCCCATACTATTAAGCACATCATGGAAGACTGCATTGCACACAATCACCTACGCCAACAACACAACATACACTCCTTGAGAGCTCTGTGGGAAAGCCCGGTCTCGGCCATGGCCTTCCTTAGGGGCTTGGGGCTGCTCGGCCAGACTGCCTAGGGAACAAGTACTACTACTACTACTACTACATCCTCTATCTCTGCCAACATTTCTACCACCATTCTCTATCTCTGCCAACATTTCTGCCACCACTCTGTGCCAGTGCAAGCATGGAAACAAAGGCGATCAATCATGCAATAGAGACATCGACCTGACCAGTATTATTATTATTACTATTATTATCATTATTTTGGCAAACAAGTGTGCTTTATAAACAGCAGAAAAAAACACATCAATGGCTTAAACAACAGAAAAAAACACCCACAGCTAAAACAACTGCAGAAAAAATCGACATCAATAACTACAACAGAACTACAAAAATCCACATCAATAACCACAACAGAACTAAAAAAAAATGAACATCCACAATTTCAGCAGTGGTTCATTGCAATACCCAAAGCATAAATAACCTAGGCAATGCACTACGAATATTGCAACAGTGGTTTCTTGCAATACTCACATCAGTTCGTGGAGGCGTGCACTCTTCTCAGCCTCCTCTTGCTTCAGACGATTGTGCTCCACCTTAAGGGCCTCATGCTCCACACTCAGCTTCTGGTTTTGGCTGGAAGGGGAAGGGGAATCACAGTGTCAGTTGAATAGAAAAAAAAATGAGGAATCACAATGTCGGACATATGTGAAAACTGAGGAATCATTGAGTCAGATATATGTTAAAATTGAGGAATCATCGTGTCAGATTTGTGAAAATTGGGGAATCACGGTGTCAGGTATAAGTGAAAATAAAAGGCAAGGAAGTAATTAATATTTCACTTGAAAATCCTTTATGAACAGAGAATAACTCCTAGGTCCCTTTTTATTCAAACTTCACCTACAAATCCACTTGACACAAACACTAACTTCTAGGTCCACGTGACATGACATTCTAGAGGTAAACTAGCAGCCCCTCCTTTATTTATTCATTTATTTATTAATTTAGTAGAAAGACGGAATCAAAAGCTGTAAGTCCAAAATAATTATCCTTTCCCAACAAAGTCAAAAAGAGTATAATTTCACACCGCTCAGTTACAGACGCCTAGACACCACGAAAATGAAATATCAAAGAAGATGGGAGCGAGGGAAGAGGGGTATTCCAGATCTAACTAATTGTATATGTATGAAGGACTGTTTTCTCTGCTGTGGGGGTCACCAATTACTGCATTCGCGTGTACATCTTAAAGCGCTGATACTCACTCCTTCAGATCCTCCACCAGGGCTTGCTTGGCGTTGATCTCTTGCCTAAGGAGCGTCACTTGCTTCTGGTGTAGCTCCCTGTGGGTCTCCAGCTGCTTCTCTACCGCCTCCTGAGTCAGACCCTCGGCCACCTCCAGGCTGCCAGCTGCCTTCAGTTTGGCCACCTCCTCGGTCAGTGAGTCAACCTGGGAGACATCATTATCATCATCATCGTTATCGTCACCACCAAAATCATCGCCATCGTCATCATTATCAATATTATCATCATCGTCATCTTCTTCCTCCTCCTCCTCATCATCATCATATCAACCTGCACACACCAACAGGTAATACACATCAATCATTTTATCTTCTCAATAATCTGACCGTAAACCAATACACTGCCTACAAAAAAGTAACTTTATCCAGGTGATCGCTGCTTTCACAATTAGAGTTGTTTCTGTATGGTTCAATTTCTTCTTTTCCTTGCTTGTTTCAGATCTCCACATAAAAGTTAGGAATGCTACAACTTTTTTCTTTCTTCCAAACGCTTTTCAACTTGGTGTCATTCCTTTACTTCTTCACCAATTCGCTCCATACTAGGCATAACTGTTCCTTGAGTGCATGGCCCCAGAAACAGTTTTAATTTTTTAGGTCTTTTAAAGTAGGTTTATCAACATGGGGAAAAATTATGAGGCATTTTTTAGTAGCCATCGTCTATGGTCTCGATTCTGCGGCACCAACTGTGCACCGATATTTCTGACCAATTCATCATTCCATTTTATATACAGGTAATTCAGCATCTGACCATTTAGCAGTCCCTGTCATATAACACTGATCTCTTTAGTGCAATTACGTCTCTATATTTTATCTATTTACCTAAGGGGAGATGTCTACTCTCTATCTACTCCCAAGCTGCCTATTATATCTATCTATGAACATCTGCCTCTGAATACCTATAAACACCTATGAACATCTACCTACTTATGAACTCTCTAATAAAAGTCTTCCTCAGAGACTCACACTCCAATTTCCTCCACGCAAACACACACCACACCTATAACACCTCTTCCTCCTACACATGAGATTCAAGAAGGTGTTCCTCAAACCAATCTACCCCTTACCTGCTCCTCCAGCTGCCTCTTGCGCACCTCCACCTCCAGCATGGACTCTTGCAGCGTCTTCATGCGGGCCTCGTGTTGGCTGATCAGAAGACGACACTCACTCAACTCATGCTCGTATTCGTCAATTTTCTTGTTGCAGTCGCCCTGGGGAACATACACAGATTATACTACAGATATACTTAATTATACTATGGATACACTCAGATTAGACTATAGATACACTCAGACTACGGATACACTCAGACTATGGATACACTCAGATTATATTATGGATACATTCAGATTATACCGATTCTACTCTATTCTGGCCTAAAGTTGCCATCTCTCCTTCAGTATTCAGTTGTAACAATAGATTAACAAGGAAGTGCTATGAAAGGGAAGTAGGGCCTGTTTTCCTCCATGAAAGTACAGTATGTGAAATAACCTGCAAAAGGACGAAAATCTAGACCAAGTTAAGATGAAAAGAATATAGACAAATACAGACATCAAAGGTTTCCTGACTGAATTCTGATGGTTATGTATACAAGAAGAAATTGTTTGAGGCTTAATTTAAACTGATTTCTTTGATGCATATTTTTATGAGATGGAGACCGAGAGACTGACCAGAAGAGTGTATATGGGTGAGATGGAAGCAGCGAGGAAAAGGGGGAGACAAAGAATGAGACGGAATGATTGAGTGGAGAGATATATGGAAGAGGGAGATGTGAGATGGAGGTAGGGCAGCCAAATGGTAGGGGACAGGGCAACGAGGGGGCAATTCGTTCGTGGCCACCCCTTATGGGATAAAGGCGTTTGGCAATACACAGATAGACAGATAGATAGATAGACAGATTGGTGGACAAACTGACAGAGATACAGATTGATAGATAGATTGATGGCACTCACCTGGAAGTTCTCTAAGGTGCTGCATCGCTGGACCAAATTGCGCACCTCGCTCTTCATCTTGGACACATACAGCCGTGCCATCGTGAACTCCTCCTCCAGTTTGTTGGGGTCCCCGGCGTTCTGTGTGGCGGGGAGAGGGTTTAGGTGAGACGCAGGAGGAGAGTTGGGGTGAGGTGCAGGAAGGGGGTTGGGGTGAGACGAAGGAAGGGGGTTGGGGTGAGATGAGGCAGGGTTGGGGTGAGGTGTGGCAGGATTGTAGTACGACACAGGAAGAGGATTGGGGTGAGGTGCAGCAGGGTTGGGGTGAGATGCAGGGAGTGGAATTAATTCTATACAGAAACACATTTGTATCTGACTTTGGATAATGCCAGACGAGGTTAGTGGCCATGCATGCTGTGTGACTGAATGCAAAATGTACAATATCCTTTCTTTATTAATTCTTTATGAAAAAAAAGAGGTATCTCGGACTCTTCAGGACACTTAATAAAGTTTGGGCTATGTGGAAACTTTTGATGTGAGTGAGGTTGGAAGTAACACAGAATTACGAAGGATATTATTAACCTATCGCACCTTACACACTCTAAAGGGGGTATCACACGGTACCTGAAATCATGGTTTGCCGAAGAAATCGTGGTAACCGCCCACGAAACCGTGGTAGCCGCCGAGGATTCCGTCGGCAAAACCCCTTTCCGTCCAGACCCATTCCATGCCCACAGAATCAGGAACAAAACTTTTTTTTTAGTTATAATTCCCTCCTAGAGTGCCTATTGCTTTTCATTATATATATTGTTAATTATGAATGCTTAAATAACCTTTCATATCGTGCAGGGGTGAAATAACGATGTCGATAATTCAGTTGTTTACATCGGGGAGCGCGGTTCTTCCTCAGAAGAAGAACAACAACAACAACAACGCTCCACGTTGGGTGAAGGACTATTGTATAAAGCCGCTGCTTCTTCCTCCTCCTCTTCCTCCTCAAATGCCACCACTGCAAGAGCCAATGCAGCAATCACTCTTCCCTCAGCAAATTCAAGAAAAGCCATTTTCCGTCTGGTACGTGTGAGTCGCTGGGACAGACTACGTTGTGTTTGTTTACATTTTTGCCGACCGTCGGCGGCGTTCGAGGAACGTGTGTGATAGGGTTTGTGCCTGGTTCCAGCGAACCAGGAACGCGTTCCGTCGGCAAACCACGATTTCAGGTACCGTGTGATACCCCCATAAGGCACGTCGCTGTTAACAAACACACACACACACACACACACACACAACCACGTACCACTTTAAGGGAGAGGTCAGAGGCAGTGCCCCCCACCACGTGACCCACTTCGCCCAGGTCAGTCAGCAGGGAACACAGCATCTCGTTCATGCGGCGCCGCTGATGCACGGACGAGTCACGCATCTGCTGCAGCTCACCTTGCATCGTCACTAGGGCAGTCTGGAGATATGATACAAGAAAAGTGAGGCTCATTTAGATTTGCAGTCTGATCTACGTCTGCCCACTTCCCCATCCACCCCCAAAAGACTCATGTAAGTTAACAGAGACTAGGCCTCACTGCCACAACAACCATTACCACTAATAATACCACATAACTACCACTACCACCACCTGTATTACCATCACTACCACCAGAGCGTGTTTGTTATAACCTGACGAGGATACCTAACCACTTTCAGCTCAGTCGGTGGCCAAGTGTGCTCAGTCTGGAGGGTCGATTTGACTAGTAACCAAGGAGACTCATTCGCACCTCATAGCTAAGACTTATCGAATACTAGTACAACCACGATTTAATGCTGAAGTTGTGGTAGTAGTCCAGTCCCGTCAGGTGAAAACAGACCCACTGTAACCCCTCTCACCTGCTTATCAGTTAGTTCTTCATTCAGTGTCTCGTTCTCCTTGCACTTGCTCTCCACCTCCTGACTCTTCTGGTCGTAATTGAGGGCCAGCTCCTCGAGGGCCTGCAGGACCTCCTTCACCTCGTCCTTGGCTGAGTCGTTCTCAGCCTGGATCCTCGACATCTCCGTCTGCAACACCTCGTAGTCACGGCGGGTGGCGGCGATCAGCTGTGGAATGAGTGTTTTTATGAGCTTTTTAGGAGGTCTGGGACTGTGAGACAATTGGCGCAGGATGGTAAGCTAAGCACCCTCGCAGCAAAATCCTACCACAGCATCCCTGGGCAATGATGGGCTAAAGGGCCACAGGAAGAAATAAACACACTGATGACGGGAAGAAATAAACACGTAAGAGATGACAGAAAGAATTAAACATGAAGGACAGGTGGAAATGAACAGGCAAGAGGTGATAGTGAGAAACAAACACGTAGGAGACAAGAAACAGAAACAGAGCGAAAAAATAAACACTCAGACGACAGGAAGAAATTAACACGTTCGAGGCAGAACTAGACACGAAAAAGTGCTAAGGTGCTACTTCGCTGACGAGAATACGACCCAGGGCACGTGACTCACCTCCTCCTGCTCCAGCATCTGTTCCTTGAGCTTCTCGGCGAGTTGGCTGTGTTGGTTGATCTCCTCGTCCTTCTCGTCCAGGCTGAGGTAAAGCTGCTCTCTCTCCTTCTCCCACGCATCACGCACCTCGTTGCTCAGGGGCGGTGCTGCTGGCTTCCGTGGCTCTGTGGAGGGAACAAGGTGGCCTGAGGTTAGTATGGCTTTGGCTTATATTCCAGGTGGCTTAAGGTCATTGCAGGTGGCTTTGGGTAATAGCAGCTTGTCACATTTCAACTGGTTTAGGGTCAAAGTGCCTTAGGGTCATATTCGTGATGGCTTAGAGTTACAGTGGCTTTGGGTTTCATTCCAAGTGGCTTATGGTCATTCACCTTCCACCACAAATGACACCCTAACTATAATTCCTTCCCTCACCCTCCACCACAGACGACACCATAGACTTCTCCATGTCGACTGAAATTTGCTCCTCAGACGACACCTTCTCCCCGCTGCGCCACCTGCCCAGCTCTGATTCCATACGTTCAACCTGGGCCTTCAGCTTGGTGTTCTGGAAAAAGGGGTTAGTTAGGAGAGCAGAGTATGATTTAAGTGAATATCATCATCATCACCGTCATCATCATCATCGTCATCAATATAATCAACGTCACTCTCTGCTTCACCACACCTGTTTCATCCCCCCTCCCCTCACCCTCCTGCCACACTCCCTACATCATTTCCTGCCTCCCCCCCCCCCTACCTCACTCACTGCCTCACCCCCTGCCTCACCTTCTCCTTTTCCTTGTTGAACCGCCTCTTCCACTCCTCAGCGGTCAGTTCCTCGTTCACCATCACGCAGTTCTTGATCGTCTTGGCTCTGTTAAGGAGATATATGATTAATCTAAGAAATATGGAGACAAACAGTTTCATCATCATCACCACCACCATGTTCATCATCATCATTATCCTCATCATCATCCTCAACATCATCATCATCATCATCATCATCATCCAGATCTTTTCAATCTAGGATGGGGAAAGTCTACTACCACTATTAAATGCTGTGCAGGACCTTTGACTCACGCATGCACAATACCTAATACTGTGCAGGAACTTTGTCTCACGTGTGCACAATACCTAATACCGAGGAGGAACTTTGTCTCACGCGGGCACAGTACCTCTTGCCGAAGTCGAGGGTGGATTTCGTCTCGGCCTCGTTGAAGGACGCAGGTGAGGCGCAGATGACAATGGTGGTGCGCGCGTTGCCTCCCAGACTCTCTTGCAGGATACGGGTCAGCTTGGAGTCACGGTAGGGGACGTGGGTCTGGGGAGAGAGACAGTATTAGGCTCGTTTCTCGTTTGTCTTTAACACTGCCTGTAATTACGAGTTCTCCATCTTGAATCCCGAGTTGTGGCAATATCTTAACACTGAAATATAGTGCTAGTCACGAAGAAGTGCTATGGAGAGGATGTAGAGCCAGAGCAATGTCTTCTGCCAGTGCGTTACCAGAATTAAGCAGCAAAAGGAAGAAAATCTGGCCATTTTACTAAGAGAGAGAGAGAGAGAGAGAGAGAGAGAGAGAGAGAGAGAGAGAGAGAGAGAGAGAGAGAGAGAGAGAGAGGATAGTGGGAGGTGTATTTAAGAAACAGAGAAGGATACTTAAGAAACAGGGAAGGATACTTAAGAAACAGGGAAGGAGATTTAAGAAACAGAGAAGGATACTTAACAAACAGGGAAGGAGATTTAAGAAGCAGGGAAGGATACTTAAGAAATAGGGAAGGATACTTAAGAAACAGGGAAGGATATTTAAGAAACAGGGAAGGATA
>JAGKTI010013951.1:8860-22324 GCA_018397915.1 Birgus latro
GGGGGGGAGAGAGAGAGAGAGAGAGAGAGAGAGAGAGTGTGTGTGTGTGTGTGTGTAACTCACCGGGTCGGTCAGGATCACTTGATGTTTGTGATCGTCAGCTTTTACCCTCCCTGAAGGGAGCTGAGAGCTCATATAGTCGGATCTATGGGCAAGGCTGTGACCTTCACACATGCACACACCCATCCCCTTGCTCAAGGGGGACAGTAACCACCCACTTCATCAGTGAAACATTTCGCAACCTGAGCGAGGCGCGAACTCCCGTCTACCAGATGGCAAGCGAGAACGCTACCACTGCGCCAGCGAGCGGTGTGTGTGTGTGTGTGTGTGTGTATGTGTGAAAGATACATACCAGAGGTGAGATAGAACAGTGAGATACACAAAAGATGAAAGGAAAAAGTAATGACAGAAAAGTGAGAGAGGTGTGCCATGAGCGTACTGGTGGCTGTCTGTCGGTCGGCGTGCTCCACCGTGTCCGTCAGCTGACCTTTGTCCGTCCGCAGCACCGGCGTGTCGGGACCAACCTGTGCCTCCTGGGGGGTCAACACAAGAATTAAGAAATGAATTTAGTGTTGTAGGTAAACAAAAGCTAGACAAAGATGGAAATATGGAACAGAAGGTGCATATAACACAATTGCTCTCCCATTATCATAATCATCATCATTTTTCCCATCTAAGACTGGAGTGAGGGAAGATCCACAAAACAAGGTGAGAGAGAAAACATGAAAGAGAGAAAACTATCAACAGCATGCACATTTTATTCCCTTACTACTGTCTTTGGTTGATTCTACTGAATTTTAGGAAGACCTGTCAAAATATAACTGCTAATGAAGATTACATCCAGTTCCCCAGTTCGAAAATACTCTCTTCAGCTGAATAAATGTGTCTGGGGTAGCAAGTACAGGGCCATAATTTCTTGGGGGGTAAGGGGGGCTATATCCCCCCCAATGCTTTCTGTATATTAATATCTCAAAACTTCAGCTAAGACTCAGGGCTTATAAAGGTGAACTTAAAAAAAAAAAAAAACTTGGAGTAGTTTTGTTGAAAATTCAAACAATTCTACTTGTGTTTGATTGAATATATCAATCTGAATCCTACCACGGGTGTGTAGGAACAATCTTGATAAGGGAGCAGCATAATGCAACAAAAATGCAAAATGGCCAAATTAATAAACTTAGTCACAGTTTGAGTTGAAAGTTCAGACTGACAGAAAGTGAAGCCTTTAATCTAAATACCCATCTCTAACACTAAACATACATGCCTCATTAAACATCAGCTTTCAGGTAGAATCAAACTGAAAAATATCATACTTAAGCGCTTTGATTTAATTTTAAGTTTGCGGTAGGGAGGTATATACACTTGGCCTAGCCTCCCCAAAATTCTGTGAAAATTACAGGCCTGAAGTATGAAATGTTACTACACTGTCATAATGAAGTGGTTAATTAATGCATTTCGTATTGAGAGATGGGCAAAAATTATAAAGGGTAGGCAAGCAATGGGCTCAGACAAGAATCAGAGAACAGACTGTTGTGAGGTTATCATAAATTTTGGGAGAAGATATGAATTAAGAAACAGTAACAAGGATGGGAGTAATTTATTATTATCATCATCATTATTATTATTATTATCATCATTATAATGGGGCAAAACAGGAATGGATGGATTATTATTATTATTATTATTATTACTTTTATTGTTGTTATTATTATTATTAATTTATTTATTCATTTATTAATACTATTATTATTTTTGTTGGTGGTGTGGGTTGGGGAGTTGTCACATGAATTAGGATATGTAGCTTGAGATATGGGGAATGAGAGTCAATGATATAAATAAACACAAAATTCCAAGGTGTGTGAAGCCACACATACTACAGGTTATACAGAATATTTTAATGTCAAGGGCAAAAATATAAACTATAATATGTAGTGAAAAAGTATTCTTTAAAAATATTTTAAAAAATAAAAATGGAGCCATGAGAACACCACTGAAAATATTAAAAAAAAAACTAAACTAATAATTATGCTAACACTGAGACCTATGGGAATATATGTCAGCACTACCTTGGTATACTCTGCTGAATGGAAAAGGAAAAAGAATACTTGGTAATATCAGGTAAAATGAGAAGTATCTGCATTATATTACACAAAATACTGTACAAAATGAATGAATGACAAATACAATGAAAAGTACAAAATATGTTAAACAAAGCCATGGATGAATATCCTTACAGTAATAATGCAATTAAAATGTAGACTGTGTTTAATTAACAGCAGCAGCATCCAAACCTCCTTTCCCACCGCAAGGTGATGATAAAAAAGTTGTGAAAAAAAAAAAAGTTCACCAAACTAAGTGAGCCACACTCCCAATGACTCATCATTCAAGCCCCTGGAATCCTGGCTCTACATGACAGGTCAAAAAACATTCCATATGTAGCTTCACATTCACTTATCTGACAAAGTCAATCCATTGACTGTCAAGTTAATACACTCCTCCTCACAATATTCATCCCACCAACTCAATCACTTATTAATTAGTTCCTGTCCCTCTCTAACACTCATTATCACATCTATCCACCTTCTTCTAAACCTACCACATCTCCTCCCACCTTCAAATTCACTCAAGTATCCCATTTTCACCACTTTATTCATTCACATTCTTTCCACATTCTTATCCCATATTCAACTCTGGTGCCCACAGATTTCTTTCTCTGCATCTTTCATGAACCACATTATTTCTCATCCCAACCTCTCTCTGCACTCCACATACATTCCTCAACAATCTCATCTCCACTACTTTTATTCCTGATTTTTCAGTTTCATGCCACACCATAATCTTACACTTATATATTAGCACTGGCACTAAAACCCCTTCATCTAAGCCTTTTGCAGCTGCCATACTTGGACCTCTGCTTCTTTTCAAGGCCTTCGTAGCACCAGCCACTTTCCTTCCCTGTGCCACTCTACTTTCCACTTCTTTTGCACATTTACTTGTCTTTTCTACCATTGCATCCAGGTACTTAAACTCTCACGAGTTCCAGTCTCTTTTCATTCATCACATCACACTGGGAATCACCTTCTGGGTACGGTACTCACAGATATCTACAATACTCTGAACCAGACTACAGTACTAAGCTCTTGTCCACTACTTACATGAAGCACTGCATAATCTACATTCATAAAATCTGAGATAAAGTACTCCCTCAATATCGACAAGATTTTTTTCAAAGTTTTGACTATACTGTACCGTAGACAGATTTTTTTTTTTTCTCCCCAATGGGAATTATTTATTGATTATTTTCAAGGCAGGCACAGGTAGCATCTTCTCACCCACACTTGCCACCTGCTTTCCGCTCTATCCATTTCCATTTATACATCA
Source organism: Birgus latro (assembly GCA_018397915.1). Taxonomy (NCBI): domain Eukaryota; kingdom Metazoa; phylum Arthropoda; class Malacostraca; order Decapoda; family Coenobitidae; genus Birgus; species Birgus latro. The sequence goes on from JAGKTI010013951.1 coordinate 12,239, forward strand.
CTCTCACTCTTAATAAACAACAAAATACAACATTCTTAATGTCTATAACTCCTTCTGTTGAAAATAATAAAATGCTTAAGTAAATATGCACCAGGCAGTGCCAGTCTGTCTTTTTTGTTACTGTACATACGCAGCAAGTCAACTGCTTCCAATTCTACTAAGTTTAATTTAGCTTAGGCATCTTGCTTTCTATCCATCTATTGCCAGATGCCTCAATCCCCCAAGGGGTGGCCACAAACAAATCGTCTCCATGTTGCCCTGTCACCCACCATTTCACTGCCTTCCTATCAGCTCACACCCCCCTCTCATAAACCTTTCCACTCCATCCCTCCATCTCATCCTTGGCCTCCCCTCCTCACCCCTCCACCTAACTCACATACACACTCCTCGTTAGTCTCTCACTCTCCATCCTCTCGACATAGCTAAACCACCACGGTATATTTCTGCTAACACTTTCTATCACATCCACATCCACACCACAGCACTCTTTCACTTCCTATTTGTAGTCTGTCTCTCCGTGTAACTGAACTCAAATAACTTATTTCCACTGCTCTCACTCTTGACTTGTGTCCTTCCAACAAGGTCCAAGCTTCACTTCCATACGTTACAGTTGTTATCACAATACTGTCATGCAGAGACTTTTCACTTCCATGCTCACTTCTCTGTTCCTTATCACTGCTTTCAAAGAACCAGCAATCTTTCTTCCCTGATGTACCCTTTCAAGCACTTCACCCTCTAAACTCCCATCCTTACTCATCACACTACCCAAGTACAGGTAAACCCCAATTTAACAACACAATTGGTTAGGTAAAAACCCATCGTTAGGCAGGGTATCGTATATTTGGGTAGACTTAACATGTAAAGTAATGGGATACACTTTTCAGCCTTGGGTGTCCCCCTCAACGAAGTCCAAAACCCACCCAAATGAGCCCAAAAACAAGCTTAAAGCCAATCTAAATGGCCTAACAGCTGTAAAAAAAAAGCTAACTTAAGCCTAACACCTGTAAATAACTCACTAAAACCAACAAATAAAATCTGAAAATTGTCAAAAATGTCTGCAAAAAATCAAGCTTAGTAAGCTGTACTCTAAAATGACAATGTTCATCCCACTTATGGCTAAAACACATTAATCTAAGTCTAAAAACAGTTTTGAAATAAACCTAAACACACAATTTTAGACTATCATCAAAATCGGTAAAAAAAATAAATAAATAAATCGTTAAACCAGGGTTTGGCCATCGTTAGGTGGGGTATGGTGGTATTTCTACCCCAACTGTTAAGCCAGGATATTGCATCTAGGGGTATCATATATTGGGGTATACCTGTACTAAAACCCACTCACATTTTCCATTTCCTCCTCATCCTGCCTCATTGTACATTCTGTGACTTCATTTCTCTCAAAGACCATAACTTTACTCTTCCCTACATTACCTTTAAATTCTGTTTCTTACACACACTCCCAAACTCAGCCTTGCAGTTCCCCTTCATCTTCTCTTAACAATACAGTATAATCTGCAGACAACACTTTTACTTTTAATAAACAAAATACTTCCTAAGTGTCTACAGTCCTTCTGTGGAAAATAATATGTTTATGTAAATATGCAACAGAAGGTGCCAACCTGCCTTCTTTATTACCATCTGTAGCTAGTCACCAGCTTTTGGTTCTACTCATTTCCATCTACACATCTTCCCTGTCTATAATAAATAACTAAATTCTTGGTGCCTGTAGCTGAACAAGTATTCAGTGAGAATGAGACAGGCCTATGGTGGAATGGTATGTACAACAGCAACACATTTTTAACCATTAAAAATCACATTAACATAATATGTATGACTGGTTGCAAAAGAATTATATGATTATACAAAGGCAACCATCAACAAATCAGCATCAATGGCAAACTTGGAACAAAACCCTCATTCAGTAACGAGAGAAACCAGTACTCCATCCTCCACTATTCTTTACCAACATTATCCCTCTCTCCATGATTTGTGTTTTTACCTCTCATGACACCATCCATATATTGTACTGTATATATTGAATACTGTATTTCTCAGCACATAAAATGCTGCACTGTGTAATATCCCCTAATTTTGGAAGAGTAAGCCTGAGTTTTTGTTTTTCTTTTTTAATATAAACCCCTAACCAATACCAACTAAATCTTTCCCTTGATACCATCACATTTACACAAATGCACACTCGACTTTCCATATCTCCATTCAGAACTATTCATCAGTCTACAGTTTCAATATTACTATATAAAAACTAAAATCGTGAAAACCTGTACTACGGTCATACATTCAAACACTACAAATTACTGTACTTCTGTTTATCCTTTTGCTTCCTTACTGAGTCTCAACCATACGAGCCTGCATGTACATGTTCACCTCTCAGCCTCTCAGTATCTCTATTCAATGCTATTAATCACTCTGCTATATAAAAGTGAAAATCTGTAACACAATCATACATATGTACACCAGAAATAGTTTCTGTCCACCCTTCTCTGTTCAGCTTGACCAAGCTGGGCTTGTCCTCGAGTCACTTGATTGCATTTAAAGTGTTAGAATGATTCACGAGGACTTCCAGTTATATTCACCAGCACCATATGGCTGCACTGTCATTATGTAAATACAAAGTTGTGGCTGTTCTTGATGTTTTTCCAAAATCTCCTCAATAAACATTCAAGTGCATTTTGTTTTTCGCAATTTATCAACAGTTTCAGTTTAATTAAAGGTTTTTTCTTGTATAATCTATAAATAATGGTCAGTTTATAGAATGACTACCTGTATATGTGGCTGTCTTGAACAGAGCCAGTGCTAACTCCAGCCTCTCCTCATAACATTCACTGAGCTTGAACCATTCACTTATATGCCCATTTACCTTTGTGCAACCTTCACTATCTTCATAAAAGCTCTTAACAGAATTCAACAGCTTACCATCTACACAATACATATGCAAGACCTTCCACACTCCATCTCGGCATATCTTGTTGTATGCTTTCTTCCAGATGCATAAATACTAAAAATACCTTATAGTCCTTCTCACAAGCCTTCTCAACTCTGTCTCATTGAAAATGTATAGATCCACAAATCCTCCACTGCCACCCTGTTCATCTCTCACCAGGAATTCTGATATATCCCTAAGTCCCTAACATTCTCTGTGATAATTCTTCCATATACTACGACACTAAAGAGAATTTTGCTACCAAAACTTCTGAACTAACTTAGCTCATCTTTATTCTTGTACAGGGGTACAAGCATTTTCCATTCTCCTGGTATATTTTCACTCATCCATGCCTTCTTACATATCTCAAACTAACACTTCCTTCCATACTCTCCACTACATTTAATCTTCTCTGCATACACCTGATCAACCCCCACAGCATTCCCATTCTTCAGCAACGTCATAGCATTCTTTATTTCAGCCAATGTTATGTTTCCTGGCACTACCTTCCTTCTCTGCACACCACCAGAACCAGTTACATTTACAACTGCTCAACTCGCACCATTCCCATTCATCAACCTTTTGAAATGTTCTTTCCATCTGCTCGTTACATCACTTCTATTGTTTAGTATTCTGCCACCTTCAAACTTTCACATTCCTTTCCACTTTCACATTATAATTTCACAATTCTTCCCAGAACAATGCCATATTTTCAAAGTAATTTGCATTCAATTTTCTTCCAAGATCTCCATTTACTTCCTTCTTTTTCCTCTTTACTTCTATGAAGGAACATATCCTATCAATTTCTCCTTCCTCTGAAATCTCCATTATAGGAAATTTCAATGTTCACCACCACCCTTGGCTCTCCTCTCCTTTCACTGATCCACCGGGTGAAGAAGCCTACATCTTTTCTATCGTTAATGACCTAGTGCAGCATGCACAGCTCCCTACCCGTATCCCTGACCGCCCTGGAGAGAGTTCCAACATGCTTGACCTCTTCCTTACAACTAATCCTTCTGCTTAAGCTACAGTAAAACCTCGATATAACGGACTTCAATAGACCGGAATTCGCTTTTATCTGACTCGAGGAGCTACCGGACTAAACTCCTATATATAGAAAAAAGTCCGATAAAGCCAGAAACCAGTCCGGACTGCCTGACCACTTCACCTATGTTCACCACAATAAGACAAGTAAAAGACATGTTTTTCAGTGCACAGTACAGCATTATTATGCCATTTGATTAATGTAGTGAAGGTATAACACAGTACAATACTGCAATGGTGGTGAAAACCACTGATGCAATCCGGACTAATGTCTGATATATCGGAAAAAGTCGGAAAAAGTCCGGATTAGCAGGGGTAAGTCCATATGCCGCTTTTATCGGAATTTCGCATTTTTCGGACTGGCTTGGGCCCCAATTAGTCCGTTATAGTAAGGTCTTACTGTATTAACCTTTCCTCTCCATTGGGCTCCTCTGATCACAACCTTATTACCTTAACCTGTCCTATCGCTCCACAAGGGCCTGTGGACATTCCAATGAAACATCGATTCTGGCACTTTGGAGCTGTTGATTTGGAGGTCCTCAGGCAGTACTTCTTTGATTTTCCCAGGAACGATTATTGCTTCCATGGCCTTGCACATTATGGCAGTTATTCTCTTGGGTATGGAAGCATACAGATCATATCTTTTGACCAATGCAAAAAAGCCCTGGTTTAATCACACTTGTTCCAATGCTGTCGACAACAAGAAGAGGGCCTATAAAAGGTGCTGGAGCCAACCTACCCCTGAATCATATCTTTTTTATATTTCTGCTCGAAATCTAGCTAAGTCTGTTCTTCACTCTGCTGAAAATTATTTCATCCATACTAAATGCTCTCAACTCTCCAACTCGAATTCTTCTCGCTCCTTTTGGCACTTGCCAAAAACACTTCTAACAACTTTACTTCATCATCCTTCCCTCCTCTTTTCTACTCTGATGGCTCTGTAGCTACTTCTTCTACTGATAAAGCAGATCTCTTCACTCAGACTTTCTCCTCTAAATACACCTTCAATGATTATGGTGCTGTTCCTCCATCACTTCCTTCCTCTGACTTCCTCATGGTTGACATTAAAATTTCTTCAACTGATGTATTTTCTGCCATCACTGGCCTCAATATTAACAAGGAATATGGGCCTGATGGGGTCCCTCCTATTGTCCTCAAGAACTGTGCTTCTGTGCTTACACCTGCCTAGGTAAACTCTTTCACCTTTGTCTATTAACTTGTATCTTTCCTTCTTGCTGGAAGTTTGCTCTCATTAAACCTGTCCCAAAGAAGGGTGACCATTCCCAACCCTCTAACTATCACCCAATTGCTTTAACATCCTGTGACTCAAATGTTCTCCAGTCTATTCCTCACAGAAAAATTTTAAAGCATCTTTCCTATCACAACCTTCTTTCTGATCATCAGTATTGGTTCGGACAGAGGACGCTCCACTGGCGATCTTCACACCTACCTTCCTGACTCCTGGTCATCCACCTTTCGGGACTTTGGCGAAAACTCTTCTATTGCACTTGATATCTCAAAGGCTTTCAATTGAGTCTGGCATAAATCTTTCACTTCCAAACTGTGCTCCAACGGTTTCTATCCTTCTAACTGTGCCTTATCTATGGCTTCCTTTCTGGTCATTCTATAGCTGCTGTTGTACATGGCCACCGTTCTCCTAGATCTATCAACAGTGGTGTTCCTCAGGGCTCTCCTATAACCAACTCTCTTCCTTTCATTCATCAATGACCTAAGCTGTACATCTAACCCTATCCACTCATACGCTGATGATTCCACCCTTCACCTTTCCATTCAGTTCCTGCAACGTCCATCTCAGCAGTTACTTCAACAAACAAGGGATGAGGCTATGGCACACCTAATGTCTGACCTGGCTCGTATCTTACTGGGGTAAATGTAATCTTGCTGTTTTTAATGCATCAAAGACTTAGTTCTTACACCTATCAACCCAACAGAATCTTCCATAGGAATACCCACTAATGTTTAACTCTCCTCCTCTTACTGGCTCCCTTCAACCTCTGTCTCCTCACCGCACTGCTGCATCTTTATCTCTTTTCTATCGCTACTTCAATGGTCACTGCTCCTTCAGGCTGTCTGCTTGCATCCCTCCACCTCAATGTCAGGCGTGCAGCACCCATCTAGCAACAAATTTTCATCCCTTTTCTGTCCAACTCTCTAATGCAAGAGTTAACCGTTACTCCCAGTCCACCATTTATGCAACGGGTCAGTTCTGGAACTGTCTCTCCTTGTCTGTATTTCCTACTCCCTATGATCTCCAGTCTTTCAAATGCAGTGTGTCCAGGCATCTTGAAATTAATGGTTCTTGAATTTTGCTCTGTTTTGTATTTTGTTTTTTCTTGGAAGGAACAGTTTGTGGGCTTCTAGCCTTTGGTTTCATCTTCCTTGCGTTTATGTAGAGGAAAAAAAGAAAAAAAAGAAAAAGAAACAATCGCAACACATATGGTCTTGCTCATGTTACCTAGTTTTAGGTGTCTGGGTATACACTTTAAGGACTGATGGCCAGATTACCCCACGTTGAGGTATTAAACAATGCTAAAACTTCAAGTCATAAGGAGTATTCAACCAGATTAACTGAATCTGGCCCAGACATCTTTTTCATTTTATTGTTGTCATCTCATGATGATTTTATTCTGCTTGGTACCGACTTCTGAAACTGAACAGTTGGATATAATGGTTATAAAACTGAGGGGTTAGATATAATGATAATAAACTTCTTCAAACAAGACACCTTTCTCTATCTATCTATGTACACCCATATGCCATAATCCCGTACGGGGTGGCCACAAACAAATTACCTCCGTATCACCATGTCCTGTATCATCAAGGTATCCAAACTCCAGGAAACACCCCCTTTACTCATACAACTCTCCAACCCATCCTCAATCTCCCTCTCCCCTTTCACTTCCCTCAGATACACACTTCTAGTCAGTCTCTCATTCTCTATCCTCTCCACTTATTGGTCAAATCATCTCAGAGTATTTCTCCCAGTGGTTTCAATCACATCCACAACACCACAATGCTCTTCCACTTCCTCACTGTCTGTTGCTCTCTCGATGCACACTCCTTATGCTCCTTTCAAATACTGTAACTCATATCCACTGCCCTTACTTTTGACGTATGTCCTTCTAATGAGGTTCAAGTTTCCCTTCCATATGTTAAAGCAGGGATCACAATTTCCAAGCTCATTTCCCAATTCTTCAATACTGCTTTCAGTGACCTAGAAACCTTTTTTCCCTGCTGTACCCTTTCATGCACTTCATCATCTAAGCTTCCAACTTTACTTATTGCACTACCTGAATACTGTGCCATGAGAGACATAAGTTGTGTCCCGGATTTGTTCAAAGATTAAATGTAACATGTGTAACATTATGGGAGCTCTAACACAGCTACATATTTGTGTTTGGCTAGCCTGACTTTCCTCATGCTTCATATCTGCTGCTGATGAAATGACAGTATAAATGAACCAAGGAAATTCTGAAGCCTTAACATCCATTTGCAAGTATTGCTGCATCCAAGAGACAAAATGAGAATGATATTCGGTCACCCAATGACTTCTTGGCTGTTACATAATAGGCATCCAGCTGACCTAGTATATACCCTGGTATGAACAGGGCAAAATAACATGCATCCAACTACTGGACAGATGAAAGACAAGATATACCTTTATTTAGAAAGAAAGAAACAATGGACAGCAATCATCGTTCAGGTCACCTTTGTGTTACCACACCAATACAGGACCAGGAAATTATCATAATGATGGAAGGTAGTGCCTGTAAGCAGTGCTTAGTCTGTAAGAGACGAATTGAACCTAGAATGAAGCACATAAAGAGTTGTAGGTAGACTATGGTCTTCTGGGTTATATGTTTGAACTTAAGCTCGTGAGATTCATTTCGTCACTTGTAACATAACATTTGATTATCATTATACACTAACTCTATCCCCATATGTAAAAATGTTGTTTGATGACAGATAATGACAATCATAGCTTATAATTACCAACTAAGGCTAAGCAGAAGTTAATTTAATAATGAAGTACTGTAGAATCAATATCCAGACATGTCTTCAGCTAATTGAACTGCAGTGTTAAAAACATGAGACACTGTTCATATACCGTACATATCAAGTACAATTATCAGTTGGCAAAACATAACTATTCTATATGTATTTACTTCGCTGAGTTAAAAAAAGATATGCTCACATCCACAGGCTTGTCACCTGGAGCACATGGCAACTCTTGTCAGGCTACCAACCATCCGTATGATGCAAAGTAGAACACACCAAAACTTTAGCCTATCAGCAGCAGATGTTTTCATCAAATTTCAGGATATAACTCTTGTCTCTGAGTGAACCTGAAGACACTCTCATTCTCCATTTCCAGACCATCCACTCTCACCATACTTCATTTCCCTCCAGACAGTAACTTTACTCTTGACTACATTCACTATTGGATTTTACTTCTTACATACACTGGAAAATTTATTCAACATGCTTTGCAACTCCCAGTCACCTTCATTCATCCCAAATTGAATAAAATAATCTAGCAGCAGCAAGGTTGGCGGCGGTACAATCAGAGGAGAGGGAGAGTGGCCATGTGCAGTTTGCCACAAGGGTGTGGGAAGTAATTCCATCTTGTGTAGTGTTTGTGATAAATGGGTGCACAAGAGATGTAGTGGTATTAGAGGTAGACTGCAAGATGATGCTGATTTCATGTGTGCAGCATGTCGGGGAAAGCAGGTGGAGATTGTTAGGCATGAGAGGGTTGAACTTGCAGGTGAGTCTCTTGAGTGTGTGGAGGAGTTTTGTTATTTGGGAGACATGTTATGTGCTGGAGGTGGGGCTGGAGTTAGCTTGGTTGCTAGGGTGAGAGGTGGTTGGAAGAAGTTCAGGGAGCTGTTGCCTCTCCTGACATTGAGAGGACTTTCCTTATGTGCTAAGGGGTCTTTGTATGCAGCATGTGTTAGGAGTGTGATGCTGTTTGGTAGTGAGACCTGGGCAGTAAAGGAAGAGGATATTCACAGGTTTAAACGTACAGAAATGACGATGATTAGGTGGATGTGCAGTGCGTCCCTGAGTGCAAGGCCTGGGGGGACTGGGTTTACGATGGAAGAGTTGAGAGGTAGGATGGGACTGGAGTGTATTGGTGTTGTGATGAGGAGAGGTAGGCTGAGGTGGTTTGGACACGTGGAGAGGATGGGGGATGATAATTGGGTACAGAAGGTGAGAGGTGTTAATATTGGGGGAGGGGTTGGGAGGGGTAGACCGAGAAAGACATGGGACGAGGTCATTAAGTGTGACTTAAGGGTTCAGGGACTGAACAGGGAGGCTGCCAGGGATCGAGCAGTGTGGAGAGCCGCCATTAGGTGACCAAGGCCGACGCATGCAAGCATGTTGGAGCCTTCAAAAACTAAACGAAAAACGAAACGATCATCTCCAACACCTTGGTCCCTCCCGGGAACCCTGACTGGGCATGAAAGTGACAAACACCTCCAGGCTACTTTTCTCTCACACACCTTTCTCACCCTCTTATAGTAAAAGTTCTGTAATCCGAATGGCAGAGGACTGAGGGAGTTTCGGACTACTGATTTTTTCAGACTATTGGGTACGACCTCTGGAAACATTAGAAATATGTACACTCACGATCAATAAATTCTGCCTAGGGGTGCCCCTTCCCTACCACTGTATACCCAGGGAAGAGGGGAGGGGAGGGAGGGAATGAAATGAGCTCCACCCACCTCTACCCCAACTTCCAACCCTTTCCCATAACCCTACCCAACCTCTTTCACCCATCATTCTTAACTGGCAGTTACATCTCATGCTGATTTCATGCTTAACACTCGTGGTCCCACTACTAATACAAACACAGAACACTAGGATATGTAAAAAGTATATACTGGTAACATGCTGCAGCAAGAAATTAATGCATTAAGAAGACGGTAAAACAAAAAAGTTAACAGCGGCTACCTCAGGCCTCATGTGTTGGGTGCACAGCTTTGCAAACAAACAAACACACACACACACACACACACACACATATATACACACATACACACACACACACACAAACATACACATACTGACACACA
>JAGKTI010013952.1:0-22324 GCA_018397915.1 Birgus latro
AAATCTTGCTCTGCCACCTGTGTATTTGACAGTCATTGGATATGAGACTGAAAGACAGACAGACAGACAAAAGAGGGAACGGGGAGAGAGAATAATGGAAGCTAGGGAGGGAAAATGAGAGAGAGGGAGGGGGAGGATTAGGAGAGAGGGAATGGGGAAAGAGAGGGAGGGAGTAATAGAAAGACAGAGGGAGGGAGTAATAGAAAGACAGAGGGAGGGAGTAATAGAAAGACAGAGGGAGGGAGGGGGATAGGAGGGGGAGAAGGAGGGACCAGTTCTCTTCACACATAAAAGTAATATCCGATCAAATAAACTTTGGCTGAATGGAGGGAGAAATTCATATAATATCGCCCCAGGGTAAGTAAATAGTTAAAAGTATGTTTGGGGAAAATGAGGCGGGGAACACAGGATATCGTACATCTGGACATGAAGTCAGTGTTACCAGATGAAATCTGGTAGAGGTAAATCTGAGGTGTGTAAAAATACTTGTGGCCAACAGTACATGAAATGCGTCAGGTCTCCCGTGCTCAGAGGAACCAGATCCAAATCCTCAGCCAAAGATGCCAGGAGATCACCAAAGGTGTTACATATAGTTTCACCCCACAAAGCATGACAAAGATTTACGTCGCCTAGAAGAACAAATGGCCTAGGAAGCTGTCGAATAAAGTTGTCAAGGTACAGGAGGGCGTGGAGGGGGGGGGAGGGGGACAGATAACGAAAACAGAATATGTAATTCCTCCCCAGGTGTAATTGAACAGCCATAGCCTGAAGGAGAGACCAGACGGAAAAAGAAGTAAATGGAACCTCAGTACAGCAAAGGAGGGGACAGCCACCTTGAGTACCACAGTCCATAACAGCTGGTGAATGGAGAACTTTAGAGCAGGAAGAGTCTTGTTTCTGACCATAGTCTCCTGAAGGCAAACACAGAATGCGAAACACACACACGAGCAGTTGAAGTTCCTCCCAATTTGTACAAACACAACAGTTCCACTGCGGAGCAGCTATTACGAGCCATGGCAGGTTGTCTTCATGCAAATAATAAGAGAATAATACTGCAGTTTCTGAAGAATGTCATGAAAGATGGGCTACATACTCTGCAGTTACACTTGACCCTCCAAAATCCTGAGTTGTTGCAGGTGGGATTTTGTGGGGAAGGTTTTTGGCATACTACTATTCAAGGTCATAGTACCAAAGATCATAGGACAAAACCTGGGGTCCCCTCATTAATCATGTTTTGAAAATGTGCCAAATTGTCAGCCCAGGGGCACAATGGTTTCTACTGGGTTAAACTTAGAAATCTCGTTGTGAAGTCTGTTGAAACTTTTATAGAAAAACAAAAACATTCGGGAGCCAAATGCTAATCACCAGCAGAATATCTTGGCTAAGGTACAAGCTACCTACGTACCTAATATTAAGAAAATATCTCTATCCATTGATGACATATTGACCAAAATGCAGTTTGATGAATGATGGCTTGTATTCGGTCACCTTTGATCAAATCCTAACCAAAATTTAATTACTTATCCCCATTCACATAATTGTTGTTTCATTGTGGTTTGGTGGAAATTCCTCCACAACTTTTAGATATATTTCGGGAACACACACACACACACACACACACACACACACACACATACACACACACACACTTGATATACTTCCAAAGCAAGTATATCAAGTGGTCAGAGTCCTGAGGAGTTTGTTGCGTTAGCAGACGACAGGCGCCGCGTCGGGTAAACAGACGAAACCCGGGTAAATTCCAACACTGACGGAACGGAGATGCTAAACTGAAAGTAGAAAGTATATTGCTATAAGATGGTCTACTTTCAAGAAGTGCAACTAGGGAAGAGGAAGGAAAACAGTAAAAAANAATTCCTCCACAACTTTTAGATATATTTCGGGAACACACACACACACACACACACACACACACTTCATATACTTCCAAAGCAAGTATATCAAGTGGTCAGAGTCCTGAGGAGTTTGTTGCGTTAGCAGACGACAGGCGCCGCGTCGGGTAAACAGACGAAACCCGGGTAAATTCCAACACTGACGGAACGGAGATGCTAAACTGAAAGTAGGAAGTATATTGCTATAAGATGGTCTGCTTTCAAGAGGTGCAACTAGGGAAGAGGAAGGAAAATAGTAAAAAAAATAAAGTGATAACTACACAGACCTGGTGGAACTGGTTACATTTAATAAATTAGTAGAAAAAACGAACAAATTGGAAGAAACTTTCAAACTGGAATTGGATGAAATAAAGAACTGTTCCAACAAAAGGAAAAAAAAATCAGTAATTGGTAAAAGAATTTAAGAGAAAAGATGCAATAATAGGTTAGCTACAAGGTGAGGTAGACAATCTGAGGAAGAAAATGAATGAAATGGGAAATATAGTAGTCACCCATGAAAGAGTTTTGAAGGAGTACAATGATGAAAAAGAGATAATTAGACAAGCAGGTAATGTGACAGAGCAAAATAGAGACATTGATGAGAAGATAACTCAGGCAAATGAAATTATGAGAAACTACACAGAGGAAGTACAAATTACATGGGCAGAAGTAGCCAAAACAAGTCAAGACCTAAAAAACAAGGTTGAAGCAAATGAAATGACAAGAGAGGTGAAAGACATCATAAGGAAGAACCCAAGGCTGATAGAGGAAACAGCTGGGATTAACAGATCTATACACATCGCTGGTAAAGGTGAAGAAGAAACAAGAATCACTAGAGATAACAAGGAGATGGTAAATATAATGAATAAATTGAAAGTAGTATCAGACATATTCTGTGAGAAAAATGTAAAGGAATTTAAGAGATGAGGGAAATATTAGAGAAATAGGTCAAGGCCCCTGAAAATAACCTTCCAAAGTGTAAAAACTATAGAAGAGGTATAAAAAATGCTAACAAACTTAAGGTATCAGAGGAGCACAAAGAAGTGTGGATAAAAAGGTGCCTAACTCAAGAGAAATGGAGATTACTAAAGGAAACGGGGGAAGAAGCAAAAAGAAAGAATGATGCAAGATCAGATGAAGGGAGAAGTATTTTTTTAAATTAAATAGTAGGATCGCAAGTAAAAAAAATGACACATAAATAGATGGGACTAAATAAAATTTAGAAAGTAGACTCAACCAATGTCAGTTATGTGAACAAAATGGCTATGTTAATGTACTCAAATGTAGATGGAATGGTATCCAGATTATTAAAGATAAAAGACTATATCATAGAAAATGAGCCTCATATTATTTGTATAACAGAAACAAAATTAATCCCAGAGATATCAAACGACTCTTTAAAACTGGATGAGAACAATATTTGGCGAAGAGACAGAAATAAAAAAAAAAAAAAGCAGGAGGAATTATTACACTAATAGAGAAAAAACTCCAGGTAAAAAGAGATAAAAATAGACATACCCTGAAAAGTACAATTAGTTGCAGTAGAGATTAGTACATCAGAAGGTATAATAATTGTGGCAAAATTATATATGCCACCCAAGACAAACGCATGGGATAGAGGTGAATATTAAGACCCGGCAGAAAAGACAATTCAGAGTTTAAGAACCCTACTATACAGATTGGAAGAAAAATCTGAAAGAATTATAATAACGGGAGATTTTAACACAAATATACACTGGAATACGCTAGATGTAAAAAGCCATGAAAGTTGTTGGGGATCAAAAGCTTTTGTATCTTATACACGAATTTTTTTTTTTAACAATATGTAAAGGAGAACACCAACAAAAGAGGACCAGAGGACCCCTCATTATTAGATCTCATATTTACTAGGCATGAAAATGTAATTTACAATATAATCTGTTACCCTCCATTTGGCAAAAAGGACAGTGCAGTACTAGATTACAATTTCAGGATAGCAAATGATATAGTTAGAGGTAATGGAAATTACAAAAAGAGGCTAAAGTACAATAAGGGCAACTATCATGACCTAAAGAAGTAATCCAACGATGTAGAATGGGAGAAGGAGCTAAGGGGAATGAATGAATGAATGAATGAATGAAACTGACTTGGCGGCGCAACAGCAAGGGTCATATGCCGCCGAACACAAAAACTGTAAAAAGGTCAGCATAATGTAAAATCAATAAAAGGAGGAGACATAGAACACTCCAAAACTAAAAGACAAATATAAGTGAGAAACACCATAAAGAGAGTTATAAGAACAACATTAAAATATAAATTTAAAACGAATTGAGCGCTATAGCTTCCTCAGTAGGCCAGCATGAGTTAAAAAAGAGAAAGTGCCTCCTTTTGCAGTACAAGCCTCCTCCCCAAGCACCAAGGAGAGAAGGTAGGACCCGTCACCGGTCCGGCACCTTGAAAGGTACCGCTGACGAAGGTCTCCCAGACTGGGGCACTCCACAAGAAAGTGCCGTACTGTCAAAGAAACTAGGCAATCATCACAAAAGGGTGGGGGAGCCCTCTCTATTAAAAAACCATGGGTCAGCCTAGTGTGACCAATCCGCAGGCGAGCTAAGGCTGTCTCCCACTGGCGGGACATTCCTACATACCCTCCATTACCCAGGTCTTGACGAATACTGAAAAGCTTATTTGACCCAACGGCATCCCACCTCTTCTGCCAACAAGAACGCGCAGCCGTCATACTGGCTACACGGAGATCCTCAAACGGGACACGGTAAAGAGGAGAGAATTGGCGTGATGCAGCAGCTTTCGCTAAGGAGTCAGCTCGTTCATTGCCCACAACCCCTACATGGGCAGGGACCCAACACGTCTTTACAGAGTACCCACGCCTTTTCAACAAGTAGAGCCACTCTAGGATGGCCAAGACTAGGGGATGAGATGAGGTACAAGACAAAGCTTGCAAGGCACTGGCAGAGTCACTAAAAATGGTAAAAGAAGATGGAGGTAAACTAAAAATCAATTCTACTGCAACTAAAATAGCAGTAAGTTCAGCAGTAAAAATGGATGTAGAAGGAGGGAGACTCACGCCACGGCTAAAATCATTAAGAATGACGCCAAAACCAGTCCCAGAATGGGATTTGGACCCATCTGTATACACAGGGATTGAGTCACTGTGGGTAGTGGCATGTTCCAAAAAGTAAGAGAGGGCCGCCTGTGAGGAATGAGAGGTCTTTCTCTCTGGGAAGTAAACACACGGTTGAACCTCTGGAAGAAGCCATGGAGGCACTCGGGAAACACGTACTGGGCAAACAGGGGAGGAGGGAAAACACAGCTCCTCCATGGCAGCCCTTACTCTGTACCCAAATGGGTGGGGATGGTGAGGATGGGTGTTGTAAAAGTGGTGAAGAGTAATCTCAGAGACAGCCCTACTACAGAGAGAGTTGGGAAGACGGTGGAGGCGGTGCCAACACCGCACTAATAAGGACTGTCTACGGATATCCAGTGGTGGCTCATTTGCATCAACCAACAGACTAGGTATCGGTGACGAGCGGAAAGCCCCAGTAGACAGACGGATCCCAGCCTGATGGACTGAATTTAATGGGAGTAGCCGTGCCTCCGAAGCAGACGAGTACACCTCACACCCATAGTCTAGTTTGTTCCTCACTAAGGTACGGTAAAGGTGTAGCAGGGTAGTTCTGTCGGCGCCCCATGACTGATGTGACAAGGTCCGTAGGAGAGAAAGGGCTCGGTGACATGACTGACGTAAAGAGCGGATATGAGGGACCCATGTCAACCTCCTATCGAAAATAAGGCCAAGACACCTTGCCTCACCTACAACTCGCACTCTCTGGCCGTACAATTGGAGGTCTGGGTCGGGATGTATACCTTTCATATGACAGAAATGTAAGGCCACTGTTTTAGTTGGTGAAAAACGGTAGCCATGCATGGTAGCCCAGTGTGAGACCCTGTTCAGAGCAAGCTGCATTCTGCGCTCTGCCACAGCAATTCGGGAAGCAGCAAACCATAGTGTTAAATCATCAACATATAGACAGGCAGATACTCCTTCTGGAACTGATGCTGCAATACCATTCAACGCAATTGCAAACAGAGTCGCACTAAGGACACTCCCTTGAGGCACCCCTTCCTCCTGAGGGTACAACGTAGACAAGGTGGAACCAACTCGAACCTTAAATTTACGATCACGAAGGAAATCGATTAGAAACAGGGGCAGTCTTCCACGTAATCCTATAGAGTGTAGTTCCTTGTATATCCCAAATCTCCATGTTGTGTCGTATGCCTTTTCCAGATCAAAGAAAACGCATACTAGGTGCTGCTTCCTAGCAAAGGCAGCACAAACTGCTGCCTCAAGACATACCAGCGCATCGGTTGTTGAATGATACTTTCTAAAACCAGACTGACAATTAGAAAGAGACTCATTCCTTTCGAGGAAATATGTAAGGCGAGTATTAACCATTTTTTCAAACAGTTTGCACATGCAGGACGTCAAAGCAATCGGCCTATATTCAAGAGGACTGTACCCTGCTTTCCCTGGCTTTTGGAATGGCAATACAATAGCTTCACGCCAAGAGGTGGGTAAAGAAGAGTTCCTCCAAATTCTATTAAAAAGGTTGAGGAGAGAACACTGTGTATCCTCATCCAAGTGCTGGAGCATCGCGTATGGTATGTCATCCGGCCCTGGAGATGTGTCATGACAAAGGGAAAGGGCAAACTGTAGCTCGTGAAAAGAGAAAGGGAGATTGTACGTTTCCCTATTCTCCGAACAAAAGTCCAGCACCTTAGCTTCCTCCAGCTCTCTGTGTCTAGAAAACGTTGAAGTGGCAGCGTCCCTATGAGAGATTGCTGCAAATGCAGATGCCATAGTATCAGCCACAATCACGAGGTCACCGACAGGAATGCCATTAACCTTCAACACAGGGGACTTAGTTGGAGTAAATTTTCCCGAAATTTTCCTGACCCTCTTCCACACCTGAGACACTGGCGTCCTAGAGTTAATTGAGGAAACATATGCTTTCCAAGATTCCCGCCTAACATACTTGAGCACCTGACGAGCCTTAGCCCTTGCCCTCCTGAACTGAATAAGATTATGCTCAGTTCTGCATCTTCGATAGCGGGAAAAAGCTATCTTCTTAGCCCGTACGGCAACCCTGCATTCCTCATTCCACCAGGGGAGAGGTCGAGAGCGATACATGCCAGAGGTTTTTGGGATAGCTTCAAGGGCAGCAGAATGCAAAGTGGAGGTGAAAAAGGAAACGGCTTCATCTATAGTTGGATATTCCTCTGCAGAGGAATCAAAAGATGCCAAAGCAGAGAAAAGTGACCAGTCCGCCTTATCTAGCTTCCACCTTGGTAAGCGGGAACAGGGACCAGATGTCGGTAATGTAAGGAGGACAGGGAAGTGGTCACTCCCATGCAAGCTCTCCATAACCTCCCAGGTGAAATCGAGGATGCAGTCGGGTGAGCAAACAGACAGGTCGATGGCAGTAAAGGAATTTGTTTGGGGGTGAAAATGTGTAAAAAGCACCAGTGTTTATTAATGCAAGGTCTCCAGCCTCCAATAGTGATGCCATCAAGTCTCCACGTTGATTAGTAAGGCAATCACCCCACATTGGATGGCGACAATTAAAGTCCCCCAAGAGTAGAAAGGGTGAAGGTAACTGACGAATGAGGAGTTCGAGCTCGTCCCTGCTGACTGTTGTGTTGGGTGGTAAATATATGGAACATACTGTATAATAACGGCGAAGGAAAACTCGAGCAGCAATAACCTGTAGAGGCGTAGTAAGATTCAGGGGGATGAATGGGGTGTCATTGCGTAGGAGGATGGCTACACCGCCACTACGTCCCTGTCCAGGAAGAAGAATTGAATAAAATACATGGTAACCAGGAGGACTGGAGGGAGAAGAATCTCCAACCATTGTCTCCTGTAGGCAAACACACACAGGGGAATACCTTGTCAGAAGCCAACGAAGTTCCTCCCAATTTGCACGTAGGCCACGACAGTTCCATTGGATAATAGTAGCCATTGTCACTATTAAAAAGTGAGTTAAAAGCATAAACACATAAAAGAACTAAAAGATGAAGGAATATGGAGGAACTATTTACAGTGAAGCAAGGGTCACTTTGT
Source organism: Birgus latro (assembly GCA_018397915.1). Classification (NCBI taxonomy): domain Eukaryota; kingdom Metazoa; phylum Arthropoda; class Malacostraca; order Decapoda; family Coenobitidae; genus Birgus; species Birgus latro. The sequence goes on from JAGKTI010013952.1 coordinate 8,011, forward strand.
AGAAATTACTGAGTGACCCTGGGAGACAGCCTTCTTATTAGGGCGGGCACGTCCACTAGAGGGCAAATCACGGGCAGCACTGTGAACAGTGCGATGACGAAGGCCCTGCGAAGTGATAGAAGGCTTCACCATTACTCGTCAATGCCCAGTGGATGAGGGATTCTTGTTCACACCTCTATCCAATGCCCCCAACGACCCAGGGGGGCGAGTAGTGGGGGTTGAGGTCCCGCCCTCTAAACTTGGAGGGGGCAAGACAGAATCCTCAGAGGCATCCGGAGGAGAAATTTCCGATGCTCCTGAGGAGGAGGCGCCAGACTCAACTGACGCCTGAGGAGCCCTCGGTCACCCAGAGGCGGGGTCCGGGGGCTGGCACGTGGAAAGACTAACATTTGATGGAGAGGACTCTACGGGTGATACCTTGTTTGGGGGATCTTCTGGACTCAACGACTCTGAGGAACCACGATGACGTTTAGAGGTAGGTAAGTGCACATCGTTATTACTGGTAGATAGAGGTGGAGAGGCTGAGACCTGGTCTGCAGGGGCTACTATCTCGAGAGGGGTAGATTCTTGATTCATAGGCACCAGGTTTGTGGATGCAGACACTGTGAGTGGAACATGGGACTGCTGTTGGGCAGCACGACGGGGACGTTTATTGCGGGACAAGACCGAAGCATAAGAAACCCCATTATTGAAAACTGATGCCATGGCTCTGCTCCTGGCCTCGGCAAAGTTCACCTTATCCCGATTTCGGATGAGAAGGATTTCCTTCTCCAACCTGAACCGGGCACCGTCATTAGAGGAAGCAGGATGCGCCTCATCACAGTGAACACAACAAACAGGCCCAGGGCAGTCCTGACCTGCATGTGTGGAGTCACCACAATTGACGCACACCGCCGGGAGGCCCTGTTGCAATCGACGGCAGACACGGCCAACATGCCCATACATTTGGCAATGGTAGCAACGTCGTGGATTCGGTATAAAAGGTTTAACTTTCAGAGAGAGCTAGGCAACTTTGATAGAGGAAGGGAGAACAGTACGATCAAAAGTTAGTAACTAGGATGGGGTTGGAGTGAGAATTCCATCTATTCTATTTTGAAATCTTTCTACGTTGATGATGTTCTGGACCTTCAATTCTTCGAGTAGCTTCTCTTCGGAGTATCGAAGCAGATCCCGGGAAAACACAACCCCACGGCATTGATTAAAGGCTGCATGTGGAACACAAGCAGACTTTGCACTGGGCTCTTTGCATTTAGTTGCGAGACGGGAACCCTCCTTAGGTGATACAACCTCGACTAGAAGGCTGCCATCCCTCCGAGCAGACATCCTCGGCTCCCTCCCACAAGTAGCCACGATCTCTCGGTGTACGTCAAAGATGTCGAGGTTGGAAATCGGTTGTCCCTTTAATGTCCGGATTGTGTAATACTTAACAAAATCTGTTCTTTCAAATATTCCTGGAAGAACCTCATGAGTAATTCCAGGGGACTTCTCCAACTTGTTTTGTCCTCTATTTTTGGCCTTACCCTTGTTCTTGGAACCAGAACCAGGCTGGTAAGGTTCCAGGGTAGCCAAGAGTGGAGCTGGACGGGTGGGCTCGGGGGCCTCGCCCGAGGAAAAGTCATGAGAGGAGCCAGGGACGGGTGCCGGATCGTCAGGAATGAGGGTGTTTGTTACATAGGGCAAAGCCATTAAGTTCTCAAAAAACTTCATTCCCCCACCCCTCCACCCACCATGGAGCCCAACAAGGGGAGGTCGTGTGCCAGGGATAACACCACTGGCGACCCCAGAGGTAGCGGGAGAGTATACGCGGGTAACCACCAGGGGACCCGGGCAAGGGTGGCTCCAGGACGATAGGAGCCACCAGGTCCCCCAATGCCCACTTGACCCTAGCCAACGCATGACCAGCCGATTGACCTGGTCGGGCCCAACCAGGCCGCCTGTCTGTCCAGAATAAGGGACCAAAGAGGTGTATTGCTAGCTGCAGGGTGCATCGTGCAGCATCGCTCAACCTCCAGGACTCCCGTCTCCCAGCATTACGGGACGCCATGCACGGCAAACACGTGGGGAGGCGACAGTCCAGCCCTAGATGGCAAAGGGGCTGGAGCTAACATCACCAGCAGGCCTCCTCCACTAGTGATGTAGGGGGTGCTTGGTCCACGAGGGCGACAAATGTCGAACCCTGCAAAGGTAGGCAAGCCCCCGAAGTAGGTGGCACCGCCAACCACGTTCCAAGCCCCGCCACCACTTCAAGGTGACCCCCTGCAGCGGGGGAGCGAAGGGGAGACGATTTCAATTTTATTAGTTATGCTGCGAGAAAAAGGGTGCGACTTCTCGTCCCTTATACACGGAGCCTGGAGCGAGGTTCTCTTTCTAGACCGGGTTGAGCTCTATTAAGGCAATCAGAGGGAACAGGGCATAAATGTCAGGGACACAACCTTACACGTATTTTACTACAAATTACAAACTCTATTACAATATGATGGCACACTTTACAGAGAAATACTGTCACACACAGATAGACAGGGCCGGGGGACTTGGCGACAGGAGGGTGTGACTGGGGTTTGCTGTAGGATGAGGGCCAGTGGTAGTATAGGGCCCGGGTTGGTGGTTTGTATCAGGAGGCCCGGGGGTCGTCAGGACTTCCGGTGGCTGCGCCGGGAGGCCGACCCGTAGAGTTTCGTTTGGGAGTTGTCAGAGGGACGTGTAGGAGAGGGTGGGCCCTTCCGCAGGATTATGTGGGGGGAGGGCTTAGGGGCTGGGCCCGAACGGGGTCAGTAGGTGCGCTTGCCTATGCTTACACAGAGGTTGTCACTTGGGGATGGGGAGGTCTCGTCCCAGGGTCCTTGGGACGTCTCGGCATGTCCTGGGGCTGCGGTCTCACTGCTTAGCCTCTGTCTGGTATGGTCTGTGGCAACTCGGGGCGGTGGAGTCCGACAGGGGCTGGGGGCGCTGGGAGTAGAGGGAGAGAGCCAGGACTCCAGACACCAGGGGTCCTTGCCAGGCCTCCTCCAACTGCTGGTCGAGGGGGAGGATGTCTCTGTAGGGAGAGAGAGTGAGGGCACTTGCCGTGACCCTTTCTTTTTGTGGAGCGGCGAGGTGGCCGTCACCTTTCCTCCTTTTGAGGAGTTAGAGCGAGGGCGGCTGGTGTCCGAGGTGGCCGTTACCTTTCCTCCTTTTGAGGAGTTAGAGCGAGGGCGGCTGGTGTCCGTCTCCGTCACTTGACCTCCTTTTGTGGAGTTATAGCAAGGGCGGCTGGTGTCCATCTCCTCCCCGTGTGCAGCGAGGTGGCCGTCACCATGTGTGTGTAACTTCGGCAAGGTGGCCGTCACTATACCTTCTTTTGTGGAGTTAGAGTGAGGGCGGCTGGGGGCCGTGTCGTCCCCGTGTACGACTAGGTGGCTGTCACCCAGTGTGAGTGAGTGTGGCAAGGTGGCTGTCACTCCACCTCCTTTTGTGGAGTTATAGCAAGAGTAGCAGGTGTCTGTCTCCTCCCCATGTGCGGCTAGGTGGCCATCACCCAGTGTGAGTACGTGCGGCAAGGTGGCCTTCACTCTGCCTCCTTTTGTGGAGTTATAGCGAGGGCAGCAAGGTGGCTGTCTCCTTCCCGCATGCAGCAAGGTGGCTGTCACCCGGTATGACTGAGGGAGGGAAGCATCAAGTGGATGGCTGGTGGCCGACTCCGGAATGCTGTCTGGGGCTATAGGAGTAGCTCCACCCTGAACCTGCCAATGGCTGGTACGGTGGAGGTGTAATTCACCTGGGCTGCTACCTGCACAGTGAGTTACCTGAGTGCGAACGGGGCACGTGGGAGAGATACAGGTGCGCCCGTCTTGTGTGGAGCTCGCGCAGCTCATTTCCACTCCCTGGGTATCTCCTCCTGGGGTGGGTGTCTTGCCTAGGTAAGGTTGAGGGGGAGCTTCGGTATTCTGCATTTCAGTTATATATAAAAAATTATGTAAATTTTACGAAAGAGGAGTCCATAATTATGTCTCATTGCACAAAGAGACAGAAATAAGGGTAAAGAACTGGTTTAATAATGATTGTAAAAATGCAAATGAGATGTGGATCAGATACAGACTATATAAAAGTGAGAGAGCATGTAACAACTACAAACAGGCAAGAAATGATTATACAAGGATAAGGAGAGAAACTCAAAGGCAGTTTGAGGAAGACATTATAAATAAAAGTACTGATCAGCCCAAGTTGTTTTACAGCTACATATGAAGCAAAGCAATAGTTAAAGATAAAATACCATCCATCATGGATGAGGGGAAAATCTGTATCAATTAAGAAGATATTTGTGAAGTACTAAACAAAAAAATTCAGTCAGTTTTTACTACAGAAAGTAGATTTGCGAGAGATGAAACGAACAAGCATGCCCACACATATTAACAAATACAGAGGTCCAGGAAGAGATGAAATTAAACAGGGAAAAATCCAATGGCCCTGACGAGATTTCGTGTTGGGTATTACACGATCGTGCTATAGAACTAAGCCGTCCATCACAGTTAATATTCAAAGAATCCTTAAGACATGGAAAACTATCTCATATTTCAAGGAAAGTAAACATTGTGCCCCTTTTCAAGAAAGGAAATAGACAAAATCCACTTAACCACCAACCAGTATCACTGACCAACATCGTAGGCAAGATGTACTGATACGGAGAATTTAGGTAAATCACCTTGAAAAACACAATATAACAGAAAGACAAATTGGTTTTAGAAAGGGAAAATCATGTGTTACTAACCTATTAACTTACAATGATAGATTTCCAGAAATAATACAGAGAAGAGACGGCTGGGTAGACGGCATATATTTGGATTTCAAGAAGGCATTTGACAGAGTACCACACAAAAGACTTTTATGGAAACTGTACAATCAAGAGGGAATCCAATGTAAACTGTACGACTGGCTGCAAGATTTTCTCAGTAAAAGAGAAATGAGAATAGTGCTAAGGGAAAATTACTCACCATGGACCGAAGTGACAAGTGGATTTCCACAGGGCTCTGTGCTGGCACCAGTTATGTTTTTAGTATATATAAATGACATAGACAGCAACGTTGAAGATGGAAGCTACGTAAATATGTTTGTTAAAGATGCAAAAACACAGAGGGAAATTACAAACACAGACTCTTGCACAGAGCTACAAAAGGAATTAAATAAGCTTCATGAATGGAGCAATAGATGGCAAATGGAATTCACTGTGGACAAATGTCATGTAATAAAATCTGGGAAAAGTGGAAAAAGACCAGACTGGGACTATAAGTTAGGAAGTTCAACCCTACACACATCAGAAAGGGAAATGGATTTAGATGCGAATATCAGTAACAGATTATCACCGGCTGACCACATAAATGAAAAAGTAAGGAACATGTACATTACACACTGCTTGCTGATATGAGGGTAGCATACACATATAAATGAAGACATGCTGAGAAAGATAATGACATCATTCATCAGACCAACTTTGGAATCCTCATCTCAGAAAACACGTAGATAAGATTGATAGAATACAAAGGGCCGCTACAAGGTGGAAACCAAGTATACGAGACCTGAGCTATGAAGAAAGACTCGAAAAATTAAACCTACCAACATTACATACCACATCTGATACTATAATTATTTTAAATAACCAGCATGTAAAGAGAAAACCAAATTGTTACACGGATATATAAACTGACCTGTTTATTTTCTCATTTTCCTCTCAACACTCCCCAGTGATTAAATTACTTTTATTGAAATAGCCTCGTTACTCCATCTGAACCGGTTGTTGATACCCCCTCCAGTGACGATTCCACATGATGCATTAGGCAGTTTTTTTTTCACGTATAAGATATGTTGTATCTGGTATCATCTACCAGCACAGGTAGTTGACACTTCGTCGACAGAGCAGTTCAGGGTTATGCCAGACCTGACTTTGTTGTAGATTGACTATTTTTTCCAATTTCATAGCCTATCCTTTTTCCCTCGGGTTAGGTGTACTTCCTTTTATGTGCCCATTTCGCAGGTGGAGGAGGTGGGTGGAGAGAGCCTTCATCTCTGCTACACTTTCGTCACACGAATTTAGTAACAACTTATATCTGGTAAATTCATTCATTGTGCCTCTGAGATACAGGTCATAAGACATGAGGTACTACTTCTTCTTGGAAAGCCCTCCCCCCTCTCTCTCTCTCTCTCTTTCTGTGTCTGTTAAAGAAACATTTCCTCTAATGTGTTTTCCCAGGGATCTTATTTGCGGAAATCGGTGAAATTAATTTGCTTATACAATGACTATAGTTGGGAGGCATAACAGGTGAAGAGTTTTCTTTAGCGACTAAAATATGCATTTGTAATACACAGGCATTTGTAATGCTTTATTTAGGCATTTTATTAGCATAAACTAATAAATGACGGCTCTATAAATCACATTAGTCCTACATAGCCTGTGTACCGATGAATGATCATTATTAGCAGTTCAAAACATGAAAATAATGCTTTAAATTAAACGATTATTAAGAATTTTGAGGATTGTTAGCATTTCCTTGTATACAGGTAAAGTGACATATGTTCATGTTTGAACCAAAGCTATGACTACATCACGACCGATTTCCCCCTTCTGATACTCCTCAGTCCCGAGCAATTTTGGACTTTTTTTTTTTTTGCTAAAACATCTGCTTTTGTTGAGAAACAAAGGAAAATCACTAAGAAAGTGGTTATCTGGGTCCATAAGTGGTCGGAACAGGTGAGCCCCCCTGGTTCAGGTATCGTATTCTGTCACTGAAGTGTCTGGCTCTCACGTTTTCTATGGTAGGTAATTTTGGGAGAAACAACAAGGAACACGTCTATTTGGAACTAACAAACAATCACAACAACAATACAATGGTTTTCAATGAGATATGTAGGGGGAAAAAAGCATAGTTCCTTCGCACGAGCATAGTGAGTTTGGTCACATTGGTCACACATGAGTCGCTAAGTTTCTTGTTTCAGGAAACATATCATTTTTTCTACTTGCATAATACTGTTTCAATGAAATTTGACTATTTTTGACTTTATGTAAATGTTTTCAGCTGTGTCATTCATTACGACGATATTTTGCGTAATGATTGCGCATACTTACATACTCAGCACACTCGCTATGACTCTACTTTCAATATACATTACATTTTTTATACTCTCATATTATTGTTTCGATGACACTATATCATTTTTCACCAAATGTAAAAGTTTTCACCTATTTACATTCCTTACGATAATATTTAGCACAATGCTAGCGCATATTCACGTACCAAACACATTCGCTACGACTCATGTTTCAACTTATATTTTATTTCTCCACTTCCAGTACACTTCCCCACTTACATTACACCTGTCGCCACTTTATACAACTATTTACATATATACATGCCTTATTTATTATACTGAACATCAGAACATCACATCTTTATACTCTCGCTAGGAATGTTTCAACTTAAAATATATTTATGCACTTACATATTAATTTTCCACTTACATTACACCCGTTTCCACTTTATACTACTATTTACATATTTACGGGCCCTTATACTTACACTGAGCATCTGTATGTCGTATATTTTCATGAGAATGAGTGTCATATCGCATTCACACCATATTAGAAGTGCATCAACGTGTGATATTCCCTAAAACAAGGGTGAATGCAGAGACCCACGTCACACTCAACGTACTCATAGTGGGTGTCTTTTCTCTGAGTGGTGGGTCTCACTCGGGAATTAGTACACACATGACACCTGAGTTGGGGCCTAGGTCTATTTGGCTGGGGAGGTATAGGAGTGGCAAAGTGGCAGGTGGAAATTTTCAGGGGAGTTTGGGTGGTGGGGGCAGTGCGTGGGCGTTGCTGTGTTCTCTCGACCGCATACTGGGCAATAACCTCACGGCCAAGCTCCCTCACAAACTCTTCAAACGTGTTCTGCACTCCTGTTGTCATGGCGTGCAGGTGGTGGCAATTGAGGGCAGTTATAGCGAGCAGGTGAAAGAAGAGCTTCTTGTACCACTTCAATCTGGTCCTGGCACACTCTACACTCGATATCATGCAGTCTGACTGGTCCACCTGCCGCATGTTGATGTTATAATCCAGCACACACTCAGGTTTCCAGATGCGGCGCCTCCTCTCGCTGCGGTAATCCACGGAGTCTATGCGGTGCATCAACGGGCGGTGAACTGTGGACAAGAGGCAGACTTCTCTGTTGTGGTTCCACACTGTAGCTAGGATGTTGTTAGCCTTGAAGACCACCTCATTTTTGTCTGGTTTCTGCCCCACCTTGACCGTGTGATGCCGGTTCACCTTGACGGTAACACAGAGTCCCGTGTCATGCAGGTGTAGACAACGAGCGAGAAGAGAGCTAGTGTACCAGTTATCCAGGTAGAGGGTGTGACCACGATGAACGTACTCTTCTATCATAGTCTTTACCACTGCTCCAGACAGTCCAGTACTCTGATCTTCTATTATGTCTGTCTGTGCACCGGTGTACAAGACTATGTTTTGCACATAACCAGTCCTACAGTCACACATAACAAAGATCTTGAAGCCAAAACGGTGCCTTTTGCTGGGTATATACTGGCGAAAAGAAATATTGCCTCTCCACAAAATGAGACTCTCGTCTATGACAAGGTCTCTATAGGGATAAAATGAGGAACGGAATGTTTGCCATAGGTGATCAAAAACCAACCTAATTCGCCTCATCTTATCAGTGTCATTCGCATTTGCAGGATCATCAGCATCGTAAAAGTGGAGGTGGCTGTGAATTTGCTGAAACCGATTATGGCTCATGATCTTGCCAAAGATGGGTGTCTGCAGGAGAGGGTCCATAGTCCAGTATGACGGAAATCTGTTTTTACGTATAGTACCCATCAAAAGTACCAGGGAAAAAATTACGAACATCTCTGCCAGGGAAACAGGGTAATCGTAAATTATGGAATGCCTGCTCCCTGTGCCCAGTCGTTCACTCTCACGGCGCTGGCTGCTTGCAAAATGGTTGGTTTGTTCCACAATCTGCTCCACAAAACCCTCACCGAAGAACAAGTGGAAAAAATCCAGCCTGGTGGAGCCACAGTGAATCCTAGGAGATGTGCAGCCAGCGTGCCTCTGCTCAGTAAAGGGGTGAATGATGAGAGAAAAATCACTGCCATCTTCCCAATTCCAACTCACATTACCGTCGCCCACATCGTCCCCATCGTCGCCTTCGTCGGGGTTGGGAGGAGATGCTGGTGGGGGAGGTTGGGGAGGAGGAGTGCAGAAGGCTTCCTCACTCACACTCCTCTTCCCTCGCACTTTACCCTTCCCCTTTCCCTTACCCTTATGGCCTTGGGGAACATCAGGGGCTGTGGGGAGGAAGTTCGGGATTATTGGGGAACATAAGACATGCTGGGGAGGGGTTCCTCCTCACCTCCCCACTCCATCGCCACACCACGTGATTCACCATGCTCCCTCATCGCCCCACGTGATACGCTCCGCTGCCTCAAACCACAACGTGAGTTCTATGACTCACTCCTGCCAGTCTCACTTTCATTTCCCGCCCCTACACTTTCAATTTCACTTCTCACTCCCTCCACGCCACTTCCGCCCTCCCCAAACAAAACACTAGACCCATACCTATAGAACGATGTGCTGTCAGTTCGGGGCCGCGATGAGTAATGATCTCGCGGCCGTACCACGTGGCAGCACGTCCCACGGCTCCCTCCTCGTCCTCGTCCTCGCTTTCCGGCTCCACATCACGTGAGGTGATTGCACGATGTTTTGGTGCAGGCTGGCCCTCTCTAGTGGCACGATAAGTGACGTAGCGCCGCTTCCTTGGGGACAGGACCTCCTCATCACTGCTGGTACTTTCCTCCTCCTCTGGTTGTATATAATCTTTGTCTGCCACCTCGTCATCGAGGGGCGAATCAGTGTCGCCTGTGAAGGTGTCCAGGGCAGCTTGAGTTTGTTGTTCTGAGAGACCTCTGCACGCTATGTCTGACCTGGGTCACCGCTAACAGGTGAGTCACCGAGACAAGGCAGTGCGCGGGTCGCGCGGGGTCAGCAAGTGTCCCCGCCTGGTGGCAGGTAGGGGAAGGTCTCCCGCACCTGCGTACCAAAAATGAAGCACGAGTTTTGAAAATTGTGCAAATTATGAATCTTGCAATTGCGCGACATACCAGTACATCAATCGGTCTATCCCTGACAAAACATTGCAATGTACCTATATGTCGACGGGATGCCTCGGGTTAAATGAGATAATCTGTTCCGAAGAAGTCTCCTTCAGTGGTTAAACACCAGTGTTTTATATATATTCTTACTTAATGTAACTTGAAAATATATTAGCATTCTTAGTTTTACAAAAGTGCCTTTTTATGCTTTCACCCTGTAACAAAGTAGCAAACATTGTTTTCACATGCATTATACAGTATCTAATCTAGATAATTTTGCAGAAGTAAAAAGTATTGGACCTCATTTCACTGCACTAGGATATCTTTTTAAATTCTGCTAAATACTGCGCTAATTATCGTATTTGTACGATTCACATGCACCTTACCATTTTCCACAAAGAGTATAAAATGGATAAAGTGGCGACGAAGATTACGTTCCTAATAATAAAATTAATAAGTAATTCCTGACGGTGCGGCCTGACTATTCAAAAGCATGGTACATAGGAGTAGACTGTAGCACCAGTCGAGCAGGGCAGTACTCCCAAGGTGTATGGAAAGCTAATGACAGGGAGAGCTGGAGCTCCTGTTTCATCAGCCCTTGGGACTAGTTCCAGACCATCCCCCTTTGCTAAACTTTTTCAGTGTTTCAGTTACACGGAGAGCAGGCCAGCATGCTCTCCAATACAAGTTTCTCTAACTGTCAACACCAAACTACATGCACAGTACACACTACACTTCCTTTTCAAAATTAAAAAAAATGGCATTACTCGATAAGTCCTCGGAGTCCCCGGGGGGGGGGGGAGACCATAAATGCCCCCATCTGCCTCTCTCGCGGTGACGACTCAGAGAGATACCTGGAACCACTGTCTGACTCACTTCTTCATTTCTGCAACATTTCACGGCCTTTCCTCTAGCTTTCTCTGTGTCAAACACTGCCTCTCCTTCTCTAAACCATAACTTTTTCTAACAGAAACTCAGCTCTCTGAGGCAACTGACAGTAAGCCCTTTTCTGTTTCCTCCTACTTCCTCTATACTCATTTCAAAGCCAAAGGTGGATGTTTGGTACATGTATGCAACGACTTATCTTGCTCTCGTGTTCCTGAACTTGATTCTTCTGAATTCTGTACTCTCTGGCTTCGGCTTTCCTGTCATTCTCTGTCTAAATAACTCTGCGCTGTTTACTTATCTCCTAATTTTACTATGAAAAATTCTTTGACTATATTATATCTATGATGAAACACATTCTATCCATTTCTCCATTCTCTGAAATCTCCATTCCAGGAGATTTCAATGTTCACCACTACCTTTGGCTCTCCTCTCCTTTCACTGATCCACCTTGTGAACAATCCCTAATGACCTAGAGCAGCTTGTACAGCACCTTACCTGTATCCCTGACCGCCTTGGAGAGAGCTCCAATATACCTGACCTCTTCCTCACAACTGATCCATCTGCTTAGGCTGTTAATCTTTCTTCTCTGTTGGGCTCCTCCGATCACAACCTTATTACGTTGACCTGTCGTATCGCTCTGGTACAGCCTGTGGCCCTTCCAAAGAAATGTCGTCTGTGGCACTTTGGAGCTGCGGATTAGGAGGCCCTCAGGCAATATTTCTTTGATTTTCCCTGAAACGATTATTGCTTCCATGCCCGAGAGTCATGTGTGCTTTGTGCATTATGGAGGTTATTCTCTCGGGCATGGAAGCATACATTCCTTTCTCATACCCTTTGAATAATGAAGAAATCTTTGATTTAATCAAACTTGTTCTAATGCCATCCGCAACAAGGAGAGGGCCTATAAAAGGTACCAGAGCCAACCCCTGAATCACATATTATGTTTCTGCCCGGAATCATGCTAAGGCTGTTCTTCGCTGTGCTAAAAATAATTTCATCCGAACTAAATGTTCTCAACTCTCCAACTCGAATTCTTTCTGCTCCTTCTGGCACCTTGCCAAAAACCTTTCTAACAACTTTACCTCATCATGGTTCCCTCCACTTTCCTACTCTGATGGCACTGTTCCTATTTCTTCTACTGATGAAGCAGAACTCTTCACTCAGACTTTCTCATCCAATTCCACCTTAGACCTCCATCACTTCCCCCCCTCCGACTTCCTCATGACTGACATTAAAACTTCTTCAGCTGATGTATTTTCTGCCATAACTGGCCTGAATACTAATAAGGCATATGGGCCTGATGGAGTCCCTCCTGCTGTCTTCAAGAACTATGCTTCTGTGCTTACACCCTGCCTAGGTAAAGTCTTTCGCCTTTGTCTTTCAACTTGTACCTTTCCTTCCTGCTGGAAGTTAGCTCTCATTCAGCCAGTCTCAACGAAGGGTGACCATTCCCAACCCTCTAACTATCGTCCAATTGCTTTAACATCCTGTGTCTCAATAGTTTTCGAGTCAATTCTTAACAGGAATATTTTAAAGCATCTTTCCTATCACAACCTTGTTTCTGATCGTCAGTATGGGTTCCGTCAGGGACGCTAAACTGGCGATCTTCTCACCAACCTTTCAGACTCCTGGTCATCCTCCTTTCGGGACTTTGGCGATAGTTTTGCCTTTGCATTTGACATCTCAAAGGCTTTCGATAGAGTCTGGCATAAATCTTTAATTTCCAAACTGCCTTCTTTCCGTTTCTATCCTTCTATCTGCGCCTTCATCTATAGCTTCCTTTCTGGTCGTTCTATAGCCGCTGGTGTAGACGGCCAACCGTCTTCTCCTAGATCTGTCAATAGTTGTGTTCCTCAGGGCTCTGTCCTATCATCAACTCCCTTCCTTTCATTCATCAATGACTTTAAAGCTGTACATCTAACCTTATCCACTCGTGCACTGGTGATTCCACCCTTTACCTTTCCATTCGATCTCGTAACGTACATTTCAACAGTTGCTTCAACAAGCAAGGGATGAAGCTATGGCACACCTAATTGTCGGTAAGCCGACATGCATCCCCTCGGGCAGATGTAAGACACACAGCGGTGACAGGTGTGCAAGTGACACCGCCTGCCGGACGTGAGTTTAGGATGAAAGGTGGACAGGGGAGAAAGAGTAGAGGTTCGATAGATTCTGTGTACAGCTGTGGGCAATAGGGAGATGGAATAAGGAAGAGAGGTTGAGAGGAAGAAATAAATGGAGGAAGGAGGAGAGAGAGAGAGAGGGGTAGTGCGGGTGGTGTTGGTCGAGTTGTTAACACAGGAAAAGTGTTGGCTAGGCAGTTCAGACCGTGAGAGCGTGTGCTGACTACGGGATTTTGCGGTGTGAGAACCGAGCTGACGCAGCGAGTCTGATAGGGCCTCTACGGTGGATGAAGCGGGTGATATGTGGGTGACGGCGTTGGGTGAGTGGGTGAAGTCATCACCCACCACACCCCACATGACCGCCGGCGAACATCGGCAACTTTCTGAGGCCAGAAAGGGGTACAGACCTCAGTTCAGACTAGAGCCTGGAGGAGAGTCGTTGTGAACGGTGAGGCAGCCTGGCGTGCTTGGTGCAGAGACGTCGCTGTATAGCCGAGAGTAAAGTTCCAGGGAGTCAGCAATGAGAGCACTACTGGTAGTAAGTGAAAGTACATGCTTTGTGACCGCGGGTACAAACCGACTAGCAGTGCTATTTATTTGTCTGTCGTCTGGGAACTAGTAAGGACTCCTAGTTAGAAAACGGAAGGAGTCTAAGAACTAGTAAGGACTCCTAGTTTGAAACGGAGGGAGTTAAGATTTTAAATGTTTAAGTGTGTGTTTCTTATACTGATGTAACAGTGATTTCATATATATGAATGAGTAAAGAGTGCTATATATATATAACAGCACTAGTGATTTTTTACAAGACTGGCTTTGCTTTATTAAAATAGTGTTAATATTCAAGTGATTTAAGAGTAGACGTGTATGTGCGGCTTTTAGGTACTTATGCACGTGTAGTGAAATGAGGTGGGAATTACCTCAGAGTTATTTGTAGATTTTTGTAAATACTATTTTGTAATTAAAGCCTAGAAAAGCCATATTACTTTTTCACTTCTTCCAGTTCCCAGTTCTAAGTACATGTGTGTAGGGGCATGTTAGTGAAGTCCCCCATGTCGCGCGTTGCCAGTGTCGAGGCGGAGTTAGACCACGTTACCACTCAGTATTAAATACGGGAGAATATATTCCCGAGAAATACCGTAACGACACCTGGGTAGCGGCACGACATA
>JAGKTI010013953.1:0-22321 GCA_018397915.1 Birgus latro
TATTTCAAAGCAGGTCTATGTCAAGTTTGGTGTGAATGTGTGTCTTGGAGGCAAGTTCTTAGTGGCCTGATGGGGCCGCTATTTAGAGAGCTTATGTTACAAAAACTGTACTTAAAATAGGTAAAGAGATCGCACTTAGTGGTGATGGTGAATGCCACCAAGGAAAGCTTGCTGGTCAGGTACCCTTCAATGTACTGGAGCACAGTAGCCTAGCCTAGCCTCAGACCCCTACATCTTGCAGGGAGGGTAACCTGTAACAGTCTCATGCAGTATCCTGCTATCTACCAACCTACCTACCTGCTTATTACATTGGCTACTGATATATGGCAGTGCCCACCTAGCTACTTACCCACCTACCAGTGTCCACGTGTCTGCCTACCCATCTACCTATCTACCTGCCTACCACAGTGCCTACCTACAACTTCTATATTCTCTTTACTCTAAATTGGCCTAAAATTGACATCTCACGATCTTGAGTGCTAAGTTGTAACAGTAGATTAATACCTGAATACAGTGACAGCCACGATGAAGGGCTGTGGAGAGGATGTAGAGCCATAGCTTTGTTTTCTTGCCACTGAACTACGGGAAATAAGCCACAAAAAGACAAAAATCTGGGCCAGTTTAAGGTGAAATAACTACACTACTCTTACTGCTACCACTACTGATGATACTACTACTACCACCACCACTACTACCAATACTACTCTACTAATGATATTACTATTACTACAACCATTGCTACTACTGCTACTACAACTACTACTATACTACCACTACTAATACTTCTACTGCTACTACTACTACTACTATTACTACTACTACTACTACTTCAACAACAAAAACAACAACTGCTGCTACAACAACAGCAACAACAACACCTAAGGTACTACTACTATACTACAGCAACAACGACGACTACTACTACTAGGTTAATTAGGCATTTTTTTTTTCTCTCGACCACGGCCTTATCAAACGAAATTTACTGTGCAATTCCCACCTCAAAAGCCAGATCATTTCACGCATGAATCGAATTAAAATCCGCTGCTTTAACTGTTCTTATAGCAACGAGATTTGCCTCCTCCAACTACTACTACCATTACTACCAATAGTACTATCACTACTACTCGCCGCCAGCGCAGAAACAGTGTCCAACTTTCTGGGCTGGAGTTGCGTTGACTGTAATAGTGAGGATGCCAACGACTACAGTCCTTTCACCTTAACTCGGCCCAGATTTTCGTCCTTTTGCAGCTTGTTTCAGTGGAAGAAAAACGTCAGCGGTAGAAAAAGACAGTGCTACGTTTCTACATTCTTTCTGTAGCACTTCCTCGTGACTGTCATCATATTCTAGTAACTGCATGTCAGCGTTCAAGATGGGGAGATGGCAATTTCAGGCGAAGTTAGAGTGAAAAGAGTACAGCTTCAGTCTCTAGGCATCGTGGTGCTGGAGAGAGAGTTTCCTTCACGTGGTGGCACCGATTTGATTGCCATCCTATCATCTTCAGTGCTGAGCTGTAACAAGAGAATAATCCTAGAATTTGGTGCTAGTCACGAGGAGGTGCTATGGAAACGATGTAGAGGCACAGCATTATTTGTTCCTGCTACCGAATTACGTGAAACAAACTGCAAAATGACAAAAATCCTTGCCACGTTAAGGTGAAAAATGTATTGCCAGCTTGAGGTCACTGATGAAATTCAATGAGCCTTACTTATGAGGCAAGAATGAGCCTCCTTGGATACAGGTTAATCAACTCCCCAGTCTACGGACGCCTGGCCATCAACCAAGCTGAAAAGGTTAGAGAGCTCAGTCAGATTAGAAGAAACGCATTGTATAAAGCTGGCAGACGATAGAAGATGATGATGATGATGAAAATGTTTACGATAATGATTATTATGATGGTGATGATAATGATAATGATGATTAGTATGATGATGTTTACGACTATGAAGATGTTGATGATAATAATGATGGTGATGATGCCTGCGATTAACGATTATGCTGATGATGATGTTGACGATAATGATTATTTTGATGGTGATGCTAATGATACGACAATGACGTTTACGATTATGACAATGATGATGATGGTGATGATGATGATGATGATAATGACGTTATTTACGATAATGATTATGATGATGATTGGTAAGGAAGAGGTGGTAGATAGACTCATAACCCGCCTATACGCGTTTCACCTTGACTTCGTTTCGTTTCGTTAATAATCGCTCCAACAGACTTGTAGCATATGCGTGCGCCTGGGTCTCCTAACGGCGCTCTCCATGCTTATCGAACTCTGGCAGCCTCCCTACTCAGTCTCTTTTCCTTGAGGTCACACTCTATGACCTCGACCCTGGTCTTTTTCTGTCTGCCTCTCGTAACCCAACCCCCGACGTTCACACTTTCTGCACTCAGCTGTCATCTCCTACCCTCTCCACATGTCCAAACCATCCCAATCTATCCCTCCTCATCACAACACCAAAACACTCTGGTCCCATCCTTCGTCTCAACTCTTCCATCGTAAACCTAACCCCCTCCCTCAAGCCAGGTTTATTACTTGATCCACACTTTCGCCCTTTTCTATCTTACTGCATGTAGTTCAGCACTGAGGTATGTGAAAAATGCTGGAAAAGGGGGCGAGAATGTGGGCCAGGCTAACGTGAAATGTTGCCTTTTTATTTCTGTCGGTGCCCCTTTATTTAGGCTGACCAGTCAAGAAGGAGGGAGCAGGCATCCCACTTACCCCTTGCTTGATGAAATTGTGAGTTCGTATGTTAATCTTTATGTAGTTGTCTAATAAGGCTAAAAAAATAGCAACCGAAAAGAAAAAAATCATGAGATACAACGTCTGTATCAGAAAGGATAACAGTGCAGGATGCCATGACGAACCCTGCGGCCAGCACGAGTGTTTTGTGAAGGTCTTGGCCGAGTGGGAGGAGAAGGGGGTGCCCCTGCAGGAGGAGGAGAAGGAGAAGGACGTCAAGGAGAGGGAGGCAAAGGACGTCAAGGAGAGGAAGGCGATGGACGTGACGAAGGCGAAGAAGGCGAAGGGGAAGGCCCCAAAGAGGCAGGACCCCACCCCACCCCTCCTCACCTCTCCAAACAGCCCTCCAACTCCCTCCTTCAAGCCTCCTCCCCCAACTGCACCCCCTGATTTGGCTCCCACCTCACCCCCTGATATGGCTCCTCCCTCACCTCTTTCCCTCGAGATCCCACCTGCCGTCATGGAGGTGATTTATAAATTGGCGGAGGAGTGGGCAACCCAGACCAAAAATCAGATTCTGGAGGTGGCAAAGGAGACTGGGAGGCCTTTAAATATCGTCTTAGAGGTGAACTTCCCGGACGATATGATCAAGGAACTACTGGGAAAGGCGCCGGAGAAGGGGAAGAAAAAGAGAAAAGGAAAGCAAAAGAAGAAGGGAAAAGTGACTAAAAAACGCCAAGTCAGCGAAAAGGGTGAGGAAAACGGAGAGGAAATAAAAAAAAGTGGGAAAAAAGAGAAAGGGGAGAAAAAAAACTAAGAAAAAGAAAGAGGCGTGAAACGGAAAGTGTAAGCCACGAGTTGGCTCTCTCTCCTTGAATGAAGAGAGAACATATGTAAACCTTCGAAATGAAAAAGATAGAAAAAAATAAAGCGAAAGACAAAGAATTGTTCCTCCTTAGGTCATAGGTTAAACTGGTTCGGTTCCTTCTCTTGTCTCGTCTCAATCGTGAACCAAGTCGACTGCAGTCCACAGTTTTCTTATCGTTTGTAAAGTGTCCGACGTACTTGGAAGCGTCGGCCTTGGTCACCTAATGGCGGCTCTTCACGCTGCTCGATATCTGACACCCTCCCTACTCAGTCCTTTTTCCCTTCGGGTCTCTATCACCTCGTCCCATGACCTCTCAGCTACAACAAGGCAGTGGAGTAGCCTATAGACTACCATTTTTTAACTTTAACTTGGCCTAAAATTGCAGTCTCTCCATTTTGAATAGGTTACTAAGTTGTAAGAAAAGATGATTGCTAGAATATGGTGCTAGTCACGAAAAAGTGCTGTGGAAAGATGAAGAGCAGTAACATTCTTTTTCTACCTCTAACTTGCGTTATGTAAGCTGCAAATGGACACAAATCTGGCCAAAGTTAGAGTAAAAGCACTATAATTAACATTAATTTTGATTCTGCCATGTGAAGGCATCCCTCTTCCACACCCAAAGAGTATTTAGAAGTTTCAAGCCGATCAAACGGATAGACAGATAAGCCAATAGATAGATAAATGAATATGGATATTTTACATTTTAACTGGAGGTAAACACCAATCAACTCAATCCCGGTTTATTTGCATGTTTATGTGTGTATGTGTGACTGTGTTGCGTGATTGTGTCTGCTTGTGCATGTGTGTGTGTGTGTTTTTTTACTTGTGTATGTGTATCTTTGTATTTATTTGTGTGTGCTTCTGCATATGTATGTGTATACTTACATATACTGTACAGATAGGGCTATTTGTATGTGTGTGTGTGTGCTTATGTACGTACTTGTGTGTGAGTATGTGCGTCACTGCTTACGTGTGTGTATGTGGGTTTGTTCATATCTGCACATACTAGTATATGTGTGTGTGTTTATGCTTTTGCACGTATATGTGTGTGCTTATGTGTGTGTGTGTGTGTGTGTGCCTATGTGTGCATGCACATGTGTAGCCTATATACAGTATGTGTGTGCTTATGTGTATGTATGTGCGTTTGTATGCAAATGTGTGTATGCTCATGTGTATACATGTGTGTGTATGTGAGCGCTATTGTATATGTGCGTGCCTGTGTTCATGAATATTCCCCATTATAATCATGCTCTTTCCAAACGATTTTATTCATATGGGCCATCCTGTATTTCACACTTTAATGTGTTCCTGTCTTTTGCTTGTAGCCTATCGTCTTCATACCAACTACACTCTGTTCACTTTAACCAGGCGCTAAATGGCAATATCTCAATCTTGAATGCTGATCTGTAACAAGAGAGTAATACTGGAATATGATGCTAGTCATGAAGATGTGACATGGAGAGGATGCTGAGCCATAGTGCTGTCTCTTTCTACCACTGAACTACGTGAAATAAGCTGCAAAAGAACAAAAACCTCCTCCTGATTAAAAGAACTCAACTGTAGACCTACTTTGCCTCGATAACATACAAATGGATAGCAGTAGTAGTTGTAGTAGTAGTAGTAGTTGTTGTTGTTGTTGTTGTAGTTATAGCCTCAGGTTAATTTGAAACGTGAGCCCGGTGGACTGCAGAATGAAGTTGCCCTTGTGCAGCCCAGCATCCTCATTCTGGGGGCACAGGGAAGAGACTGAGAGACCTTTGTCTTACCAGGCTGCACCACTGCCCGGTCATATCGGTGCCACCGCGTGAACGCGTCCTCGCCGGCAGCATACGAGTGGATGAAGAGGTGTAATGTGCAGAATAAATAGCTAAGTAAAAAGTGCGACGAAATCTCCCAAATTACTAAGAATGTCTGTCACTTCCCTTCTTCACGCATCGATGTCAAAGGAAATTACCAACAGGTAGAGAAGCATACCAAGCCTGCCTCATTTTAGGAATTTAAAGCCAGCAGCGGAAAGTGACAGGTAGAATAGGTGAAATATTAGGCTAGTTTTTGTGTCTGATAATATTATAAATGTCCGTCCTTTCCATTGCACTTCTTCGTGACTAGCATCATATTTACTGTACAGTAGTCTTGCAAGATAGAGAGACGGCAAGATAGCGCCTAGTTTATGACAAAATGTAGATACTGACTTTTTACCTCTTGTGTAATATGACTTATGCTAAGATTACTATGAAAGCAATAAATATGCCATTAACAAAGAGATTTGGTGTAACTACCGTTTATGTAAAATGTCAAAGGTTATTTTGTGAAGGACTGGATTGCTACCCTTCATGTTTTTGCTCCCAAGAAGAAGAAGAGCGTGGTTCTGTGATTGACCGGGATTTCACATAAATTTTGAGCATTTTTCGAAACAGTGATTGGTTCCTGCCATGTATAAGGTGAGTATGATAGCAGGGGATTAAGTTATATATGTACTTAAATGAGAAGACGAATATTTGTGAAGGTTTTGGATGTTGTGCATGCGGCTAGGATTTTGGATTAATTTTCAGTATTTTTCCGAGGCTGCTAGGTTCTTTCAGTATATTAGTGTGATGGCAGGATTTTCGGCTGACTACTTAAGTGAGGTAAATATTTGTTTATGTGTGTGTGTGTGTGTGCAGAATCATGAAAAGGTATCATTACAGTGTGAGTAGATGGTTCTTGCCCCCTACCAACAATCTACCCACCCCCATGAATTGTTGGAGAATGGGTTAGATTGCTTACCTTAGTTACAGTAAAAAAGGCAAGGGAGTCAAAGCTCATAAAAGGTGCCTCTTAGTAGCTCAGTCTCAAGCTGGTCATACTTATTCTTAAACATGTTAATACTTGGGCTACTAATTACAAACTCAGATAGACTGTTCCATTTATTTACCACTCTTACTAAAGAAGTTATCCCTCTGGGTTATTTTATGTCAGGGCTTTGCCAGTTTTAGACTGTGTCCCTGTGTTTCTAGAGAAATGATGAATATAGATTATTAAAAATTCCTTTTGAAGTTCCAAAAGTAAGTTATATGATTATGCCTAATTAACTACATAAATCTTATTACTTTTATACCATACCCGTACTTTATTGTAGCAACCTATCTATCTATCTGTCTATTGCCAAATGCCATAATCCCGTAAGGGGTGGCCATTTGACTTTGAGTTATTTGTTTTACAGGGAGGGGCACTAACCCTCCACCAACCCACTTGTTGACATGTAAGGAGCATATATGGTTTGGTCATATGGTTACCACCCAGCGTTGTAAATGGTTTCTTGGCTTACAGGAAACCACTTGGCTTGTCATTCAATGTAAAGCCACCTGTAAAGGAAAGAAAAGCAATAAGGAGTTACAGGAAAGATGGGAGAAATAGGAAGAGAGGAGGGCAGGCACAGAAAAAGAATGATAAAGGCTAAGGAAGAAGTAGGCAGCACTACATCAAGTGAGTGGATGATGGTTTCCGCCATCTACCTCTAATTGTAGCAACCATGAGATTATTATATTCAGTTCAAGAGGTATCCTAATATGGTAGGGAGGGGGATCAGCGAAGTCTGTATCTACTGTTATTCCTCCAGTCTATACTATTCTCCCCAAACTGAATCATCTATATCTAATTCCTCTAGTCTTTAATAATCTCCCCAAATTGAATCATCGTTATCTAATCTCTCCAAACTGAATCATGTCTCTCATTCCTCCAGTCTATAATAATCTCCCCAAACTGCATCATCTGTCTCTAATTCCTCCAGTCTGTAATAAACTCCCCAAACTGAATCATCTTAAAATTCCTGTGTTTGTTGTGTCACCTTTCATGAGCCTCAGTCTATAACTGGGATTGCTATAATTTATCTCATTTTACAGATGTGAAATCAACCAAGACAGCATGGAGGGAGGAAGTGAAGGAAGGGACACAAAGGCAACAATGATTCAAGTGGAGAGGAGACTGAGCTGGGTTTGATATGTTCTTCCTTTTATATTATGTAAACAGTTAATCTCAGCCATTCCTTATTTGAAACCCTCTTGGACCACATCTAACTGGAGTGTCTTAATCCACTAGATCACCAGGCATCTATTTTCTGGCTTCTGGTATTTGTTTTTCATGTAATGCTGAAAACTTTGGCCTGACATTCAGTGTAGAGTCACCTAATGTCAGTGCTTTGAGTGAAGAGTTGATATTCACCTTCCACCTACCCAGGCCTTGAAATGGTGGAGAATAAGGGTTAGGAGGACAGTGTTATGGCAAAAGTATTGAAAAAAAAATTATCTCAGAATTCTGCTATAGATTTTTTTTTTTTTTTTTTTTTTTTTGTCTGATGGAACTAGGCCACTACTCAACTCAAAATCCTAAGTTGTAGTTGCATGGAATATGTTGAGATTTAGTTGAGATTGCACTTGGGCTGCAGATAAACTGAAAGGAGGTAAAAGTTCTTTGTTAGATGAGAATGAATGTACAGTAGTTGACGTAATCACGATAGTTTTAACCCAAACTTTACTCCCAGTTCTTTAAAAATCATCATGTCAGATATACTCTTTGCACCTTACTTTTGGTCCAGATATTTGGCCTGTTGTAGCTTATTTCACATAGTTCTGTGGTCAAAAGAGACAGTACTTCGGCTCTAAATCCTTTTCACAACACTTCCTCATGACTAGCATCATATTCTAGTATTAATCTGTTACAACTCAGCCGTGAATTTGGAGAGATGCAATTTTTGGCCAAGGTAGAGTAAAAAGAGTTTAGTTGAGTTGGTTTTCTTGTTCCAGATGCCCCATAGCTGGGTTTTCTTAATAGCTTTGATTTTGCAGAAGTGGATTACCAAGATTGCATGGAGAAACCCAGAGAGAGGAAGAGAGGCAACAGCAATGCAGATGGAGAGGCATCCTGGAATGAAGAGTGAAGGGGCTTGGTTTGGTGAAGGAGGACCAAGCGGTATGCATCCCAGGACACAGTATTTTAACTACACCTGCCAACTCCATGTGATGGACCTAAGGTGTAGAAGAAGAGAGATTCATTGTTCAGGTACCTTATCCTCCCTCTAAGTTATTTATGTGTTTGTCAGGCTGGTCAGTAGTGATGATATTCAGTTTGCCATAGGCTAGTTCAGGTCAAATGCATTTCACTTTTCCCTGGTACTGATAAAATTGAGTAAATGATTATATATTTTTTGAAGGTCTCAACCCTTCATTTTTTTTTTTTTTTTTGTGACTCAGGGTATAGGCTTCACAGCCCATTACCAAGGCTCAGTAGTCCTTCATACTACACACGTCCACCAGTCATCACTTTGACACTAACACCCATCATCCATACTGAATACGGTACATGCTAGGGCTGTCTCATACAGGACTGGTATATTGGTACTAGCGGGAGTATTTTTATGACATGTCGTTGGGTCTTCTGGTAGATCAGTAAAGCCTGCTTTTAATGAAATTCAGATCCATGAACTGTTGTGCCATATGCCATTTTTCACCTGCTGAGGACAGTTAAAAGTGTTACAAGGTGCTATAAACTCTAGCTCCAGCAGTAAGAAGTTTTGGACAAGTTTTCCTAATGGCCATATGCCCTTATAGTTGCTAATCTTATTTAGGGCCTTGGGTTTGAATTCAGATTTCCCCTGTTTGCCCAGCTCTTATCCAAGGCAGGTGAGTGTAGCCTGCCCTAGGGGTTTCATTCTCTCAGGATTTGTCGTGGAAAGAACATATTACATCTCTTTTGAAATCTGCTTCCAAGAGATTAGGTGTGCTAAGCCGATTCCAAACTTTCTTTACCCCTGCACAGTTGTTGACCTTGTACACAGGTTTTATTTGCCCGTGTTTGGAGTACAACTGTCGTGTGGGGAGGCTCCCCACATGCAGCTCTTCTCAATAAGGTGGAGTCAAAGGCTTTTCGTCTCATTAACTCTCCTCCTCTTACTGATTCCCTTCAGCCTTTGTCTCTTCGCCGCACTGTTGCATCTTTATCTCTCTTCTGTCACTACTTCAACGGTCACTGTTCCTCTGAACTGTCTGCTTGCATCGCTCCACCTCTACGACAGGCACGTAGTACCCGTCTAGCAACAAACTCTCATCCCTATTCTGTCCAACTCTCTAATGCAAGAGTTAACCGTTACTCCCAGTCCTTCATTTATGCAACTGGTCAACCCTGGAACTGTCCTCCTCTGTCTGTATTTCCTACTTCCTATGATCTCCAGTCTTTCAAACGCAGTGTATCCAGGCACCTCAAAATGAACAGATCTTGAATTTGGCTCTCTTTTGTATTGTTTTTGCTTTTTCTTGGAAGGAACAGTATGCAGGCTTGTGGCCTTTGGTTCCTTCTTCCTTGCATAAAAAAAAAAAAATAGCTATGGAGAAAAGGTATAGTATACTGTATGTGTAGTACGAGTAAATCACACTATAGGCCTTTTTAAGTTTATTGCCTCACCCATTTTTCCTCCTAGTGGCTGGAAGACTGATTGAGTGGTTTATGTATTGACTGACTAACTGATGGCATGACCAATTGGTTTATTGGCAGATTGACTGACTATGATGTAATTGAAAGTGTAAGGAGAAATACATTGAAGTGGTTTGGCCATATGGAGAGGATGGAGAGTGAGAGACTAACAAGGAGAGTATGTGAGTAAGGTGGAGGGGGGGGGGAGAGGGAGGGAGAGGCCAGTGATGAGATAGAAGGATGGAGTGGAGAGGTATATTAGAGAGGGGGGTGTGAGCTGGGAGCAGGGCAGTGAAGTGGCCGGGGGCAGGGTGACTTTCAGGCGATTTGTTTGTGGCCACCCCTTACAGGATTAAGGCATCTGTCAATGGATAGATAGATAGACTGACTGACTGATGTTGATTATGCTGATAATGATAATGACAGTGATGATGTTATTAAGATGGTAAGGACTGACACTGATGATTATAAAGTTATATATGATGATGATGTGGTTAAGATGATGATGATAGTGTTTATGATGATGATGATAATGATAATTGTTA
Organism: Birgus latro; assembly: GCA_018397915.1. NCBI lineage: Eukaryota > Metazoa > Arthropoda > Malacostraca > Decapoda > Coenobitidae > Birgus > Birgus latro. The sequence continues at coordinate 10,557 of JAGKTI010013953.1, forward strand.
TGATGATGATGATACTGATAATTGTTATGATGATGATAGTTATGATTATAGTAATGATGACAGTGATAATTGTGATGATGATGATGATGATTTTTGTCGACAGAATGACAAGTGGAACCACAAGAAATGCATCAGTGTTAAAATCCAACCATCCATCCATCCACCCGTCCATTCAGCCAGCCAGCCAGTTATCTTGCCATGATTCTCAAAGCTAAGTCAGTGACCTCTATTTGCCCTTTAGAATCAGGTGTGGGATTCTAAGATTTGTCATAACTTAGATTTATTTTTCCAGGAAGAACTAAGGATATGGGAAAGCTCTGTACTCCCCTAGTCCACCCTGCAGAAAGCAGACAAAAGCTAATAATATTATAATTCCTTTGGTAAGAGAATCTATAGGCTCTGTACTCTTCTTCTTTGTCCATCCTGCAGAAAATAAGTATACTTTACTGTAAATTTCCTTTAGTAGGAGATATGGAAAGGCTTGGTACTTTCCCTCCTTGTCCACACTACAGAAAACAGATATAACCTATTACTAATTTCCCATCTGTAATTAAGAAGATAATTGGGTGCAGAAGGTGAGAAGTGTTTTAATATTGGGGGAGGATTTGAGAGGGGTAGACCGAGAAAGACCTTGGACTAGGTCATTAAGTGTGGCCTCAGGGTTAAGGGATTGAACAGGAAGGCTGCCAAAGATCGAGCAGCATGGAGAGCTGCCATTAGGTGACCAAGGCCGACGCATGCAAGCATGTTGGAGCCTTCATAGTGTCAGTCCTGTAATTCTTGTGGCTCAGAATTTTACTGTCCAAAAATTAGCTCTTAAAATACTAACTGGTGACTTTCAGTTATCAAATTATGCCAAGTCCAAAAATTTGCTTCTAAAATACTACTTGGCAACTTTCAAAGATCAGAATTTTACTAAGTCCAAAAATTTTGCTACCAGAACACCTAGCTGGCAAGTGGGATCCAAGATGGCTGTGAGTATGTGTTGAGGCTGTGAGCAGCATTGGTACAGTTGTGGACAAAAATACTGTGCCACTTCAGACAATTATGAAATTCACATAACATTCTGAAAATGTCATTCTCTGAAGCTGGCCTCACTGGGTTTGCTGTTGATGAAGTGGCTCAGTATTTATGTGCACAGCTTTGTCTCCACTGGTCATTTCTAGAGTTGCCCCATCCCTTTGCCCTTCCTCCCTCACCCACTGCAAGCAGTTATGGGCAGGCAGCAAGGGCAAAGGGGTGGCACCAGGTTTTTAGGGGTCACTTTATTTTTGCTAACTCTTGTCTCACTTTCAGCTCATCTACAGACGCTCATGATTATATAAGGCTCGACTCGGAACCTGCTCACCTTAAACAACACAAGCGACTTAGGTGTATTTTGGGGGGCCTTTTGGGGGCCTTTTTTTTTTTTTTTTTTTTTTTAATTTACAAATCACTCATTTGCCATTTTTATGCTTATATATATTTTTTATACTGAAAAAAGTCTTATACTGTAGCTTCATTTTTTTAATCCTTTTGAATTTTTAAAAATATTTCATTGTAGTAGTAGTAATAGTTGTTCCTTAGGCAGTCTGGCCGAACAGCCTTGAATCCCTAAGGAAGGCCATGGCCGAGACCGGACTTTCCCACAGAGCTCTCAGGGAGTGTATATTGTGTTGTTGGCGTAGGTTATTGTGTGCAATGCAGTCTTCCATAATGTGCTTAGTAGTATGGGGTGCTGTGTTACAGTTTGGACAGGCATCAGCAACAGAGTCATCCAGCCTCTTCTGGTAACAAGAGGCCTGGATGATGCCCACATCTCAGCCTGGCCAGGTGGACCCTGTCCTCATGAGAGGAATAGGATTCAGAAGGATGGGTATCAGGAGGCTGTGCATGCAGCTGTATGTTGTCTTTAAGTGACTGAATGGAACGGCAAGTGATTTGAGTATGGATATGCTTCTGGAAGCTGGTCTGAGGCAGGTGAGGGGGGAGAGATGATAGTATTTATGTATGATATCGTGTGCTGGGTGTTTTGATGTTCGTTGGTGTGTCTGGATGTGCTGCCATGTAGTATAGTGGATGTTGTGGGTTTGTGGAGGCTGCAGTGAGAATTTGGGTGCCTCTCATGTCTAGATGATCCTTGACTTTGAGTACTTTGGTTTCTTGATGTAGGTGGTATGTGGGTGTAGTAGCTGTGCAGCCTGTGATTATTTGTAGGGCCTTGTTCTGTATGGTCTGTAGAGTGTTGTAGTGTGTTTTAGTGAGGTTAGGGCCCAAGCAGGGCTTGCATAATTCGTCACTGAACATATCTATTGTTTGTATACTGTGGTGGTGGTTTCTTTGTTGTGTCCAAATGTTGTTTGGGCAAGTGATCTCAAGACATTGAGTGTTGGTGTTATTTTACTTTTGATGTTTGTGATGTGTTGTTTAAATGACATTGTATTGTATGTTACACCAAGGATTGTGTGTGTGTGTGTGTGCTAGGGGAGTGTTGTTTATGGTGAGGTGTGTAATATGATTGTGTTCGCTGTCCAGTTTGTGAGAAGGGTCACTGTAGATTTGGCTGGGGCTATTTTGAGCTTGTTTGTGGTGAACCATTCGTGTAGTGTGTGTGTGCAGCTGTGTGTGCATTTTGGTGTGTACATGTAAGTGTTATGTCATCTGCATAGGAAGCTGTGTGTATCTGTGGTGTGTGGGGTGTAGGTATGTCATGCATTGTTAATCATTGTTATATATAGGTTATGCAAGAGTCAGTTTCTCTGAAGACCAAACATGTTTTAAATGATTAAATGTGGGTGTAGTAGCTGTGCAGCCTGTGATTATTTTTAGGGCCTTGTTCTGTATGATCTGTAGAGTGTTGTAGTGTGTTTTAGTGAGGTTAGGAGCACAAGCAGGGCTTGCATAATTCATCACTGAAAATATATATTGTTTGTATACTGTGGTGGTGGTTTCTTTGTTGTGTCCAAATGTTGTATGGGCAAGTGATCTCAAGGCATTGAGTGTTGGTGTTATTTTATTTTTGATGTTTGTGATGTGTTGTTTAAATGACATTGTATTGTATGTTACACCAAGGACTTTGTGTGTGTGTGTGTGTGTGTGGTTGGGGAGTGTTGTTTATGGTGAGGTGTGTAATATGATTGTCTTCTGCTGTCCAGTTTGTGAGAAGTGTCACTGTAGATTTGACTGGGGCTATTTTGAGCTTGTTTGAGGTGAACCATTTGTATAGTGTGTTGAGGTAAGGTTGGAGGATGTGTGCAGCTGTGTTTGCATTTTGGTGTGTACATGTGTTATGTCATCTGCATAGGAAGGTATGTGTATCTGTGGTGTGTGGGGTGTGGATATGTCGTGCATTGTTAATCATTGTTGTATATAGGTTATAGTTTCTCTGAAGACTAAATATGTTTTAAATGTTTAAGTCAAAGCTCAGTATAGGAAAATTTAGTTTTAAAACCACCATAAGTTCAAAAGATAAGGCAACAAGACAGAAAGCTTCAATTTTTATTATTAATACTTCAGTATAAAATACATTAATAGATACAGCAATATAAAACATGCATTCAAAAGTAGCATATGGCCAAACAATATCCTGGGGGGGAGCAATCTGACTTGCAAGGGAGACAGCACCATCACTACCAGGCTTCTGGAGGCAGGGGAGATCACACCACTGTCAGTTTTCTCAGGACAAGGGAGATCATCACCACACCACCATCACTATCAGTCTTCTTATAGTACTGGACATCACACCATCACCATCAGTCTTCTCAGGGCAGGAGAGATCACACCACCACTGTCAGTCTTCTCACAGGAGGGATGATCACACTATCACCAGCAGGCTTTTCACAGTAGGGGATGCCATCACCACACCTCACCACGAATCTTATGGCAGGAGATCTCACACAACCACTGTCAGTCTCCTCATAGGTGGGAAAACCACCACAGAACCAGTCAGTCTTCTCGCATCAGAGGAGATCACACCACCAGGCTTCTCATGGCAGGGGATGAGACAAAACTTCAGCAGGGCACAACCGTAAAAACAGCAGACGTAGACAGCCTGTGAAGCAGAAGTAGACGAGTATTAGTTCAAATCAACAAGCTTTATTACAGAGTGATTTTTTCCCAGAACAACTGACTCCATTTATAATCCTTACTGTTTATGTCGTCTTTCATAATAGTATTTTTGTATATGCCTGTTACCTTCTAACACCAGGCTTCTCTTGACAGGTCAGGGCAGATCACCAGCAGCAGCAAGTCATCTCACGGCAGGGGAAGACACCACACCCTGCCACCACCACCACCACCAGGCATCTCACAGCTTGGGAAGACTGTACACCACACCACCAGACTTCTTACTGGAGGGGAGATCAAACTTCAGTAGAGAATGACCAGTCTGGCAAGAAAGCATCGTCAAGGCAGCAGACTCCAGCACGACCTGTGGACTAGATGTTCATTAGATCAAATCAGTGTTAGCATTAGTTATTTAATCTTTTAAGCAAAATCTTCATCTTGGCACGATTCCTTCTAGCACCTTTTTCTCAAGAGTATTTCTACATATGTTATTACTGTATCTTGTCTAAGTGTGTAATATCCCAAACAGCCAAGAAAAGGTGCTGGGGAGTCTAAGGCAAGGGGAATATGTACCTTAAATCCACATTAAACCAAGTGAATATGTCTAACTTTTAGGAACCCAAGATTCATTAGACATAGACAAACATTAAAGACCAGTTTTATTAAGCCATAGTAATGTATATCAGAGAAATAATACTAGCCTCAATACAAGTCTCTGAAATGTTGCGCGTCTAAGTTATTAGGTATAGGATCGAGTCACTTACTACCCTTTGCGGAAACGTGAACCTCATTATTTAACATGTAATTATTATACCATTACCTTTAGATGTACGAATAATTGTAACTAATAAAACTTTATATTATGAGTTCAGAGTATGTTACTGATCCCCATGTACGACAAAATGATGTCTTTGAATACCTGACTTTCTGGATTTACCGAAAAATGTCAAAATGAATGGATCAAACGAAAAAGCAAGGTCAAAATTTCTAAGAGTTATCCAATACCTGGATAAAAGTTTTCGATTTATCGTAAATAATGATCAAAAGCATTGAGTTTACCAAAGGAAAAATTAACATTGGACTGGTCAGATATTAAGAACAAAACTGATGGGACTGGGGGGGGAGGATACCGCCCCCCCACAAATTCTTAGGCCACTGTCCAGTATCTTAAAAACCCAACTCACATCGATAGGGAGGTACCAGCCCAGAGTGACAGGCCAAGTAATCTGGTCTATGTCAGACAAGGAATAAAGCTGCCAGGCCAGCTGTTTCACTATCATCGCCACCAAACCACACACAAACACAAATGCATCGTTAACTGTGGTCAACACTGCTTGCGGTATCACGTGTTGTACGATGATGATGATGACCAAGGGGTGACTTAAATACTTACGGTTTCCATATAACGTTTTCTATGATTAACAAAGGGGAGACTATGCTATTCTTATTAACTTTAAACGCCTATCCTCGGGTCCCTACGCACCTGAGGGGGTAATAAATGTTACTCTGTGTTGTATTCCATTATTAGATTGCAATAAAATCAATTACACATTTGTATTCTTCGTTTTAACCATGCCCTTGTTGCTGTTGCTCCTATCGTACTTGTAGTCGTAGGCTGGTCTGTACGTGATCGCAGTGGACTGTTGGCTAAAGTTTCCCTTTCCTGAAGTCCACCGTCCTCCTGTAGGGAGACAGGGGGCGAATAGGAATGGGTATGTGACCTGGAAGCTCCACCCCCCAGTGTGGTGTGCTGGGGTGTGTTGTGGTGCATGTATTGTGTGTGTGATGATATGTTGTGCTGTGCTGTGACAAAAACTCCCTATTAAATAAATATTAATAATGAAAATACGACTATTATTAACCCAACCTACAGTAAAAATTTCCTCCTACGTCTGGCAAACCAAGCATTTGTGTTCTTGATCGTACAGCATATAAAATTCAAAAACTTTATCAAATCATTAAAATCCACTGAAAAACATTAATATATCGCTAGTACAGTACCTTATAGTAGAAAATCGAGTGGAATTACAAGTATATTATGGAGAATAGACTGGAAAATCCTCCGTGCTGGGGTCAAGTGGAGTCGCCTCGGGCAGAGTCGAAATGATCACTTGCAGCCAGACGGTCGTGGTGTGAGGTGCGGTGCGCAGCGCTTGTCCGCCAAATTCACTGGCTTTTGCTGTCTGCTTCTGTCTGTCTCTCTCTATCGCTGTCTATCTCTATTTCGATCTCTGCCTGCCTCTCATACACAAACACAATTTTACTCTGTACCTTCGCCATGACAGGCCTACACTATACCACAAACATACAGTATACTGTATACTTAACCACAGGCACGCACCCCTTAACACCCCTCTCTCTCTCTCTCTAAAACACACACACAGACTACACACAAACATCCTTACACAAAGACTACACACACACACACACACAAACACCCCTACACACACACACAAACACCCCTACACACACACTTCCCACAAACACCCTTACACACACACACACACTACCCACAAACACCCTTACAAACACACACTACCCACAAACACCCTTACACACACACTACCCACAGACACCATTACGCACACACTATGTACATCCTTACACACAGACACACACTACCCACAAACACCCTTATACATACACACTACCCACAAACACCCTTATACATACATACATACAACCCACAAACACCCTTACACACACACACACACACACACACACACACACACAACTTTACACTATACCTCCATCCGTTGGGTGAGAGGGTATGGGTGACGAGAACAAGGCTTTCCAAACAGGCTACTTCTCCCCCACTGGATGTGTTCCTAGAGCGCATACCTCCCTGGGCGATGAGAGTGGTGGTGTTGCTGGTTGTGTTGTGGCTCAGGCCCTGGTGCTGTTGGTGACAGAGATCATGTGAAATTCCATCGACATACATAACATAGACACCTATACCATGACTTAACACACGGACATGTACACGCATCACACACACACACACACACACACACACACACACACAAATCCAACCCCCCACACACTCACCAAGCACCCACTAACACCCTCACTGTCAGACCACTTTCACTCACTGCTGAATAAAATAATCTGATGTAGACTAGAATATGAGTTGTCCCGACCATGAGAGGGTTAATTGTACGAGTATTAACACTATCTGGCTTCTAGGACTCTATCTAAGCTCCATAAAATCGTCTGAGTTAGCTAGAATAAAGGATAGAAGGCACACACAATAGGAATACTTATCTAAAATATCTACGATAGTACTATCTCCCTAAAAATGTTTCATAATAATCTATATATTAAAATCACACCTTATGACAGTACGGGAAGAAATATGCTCTAGAAGTATGTCCTAGAAATATGCTATCCTATGGCTTAGTTTTATACAGAGTCAGGAATGGAGATCAAGAGAGTAAATCAGTACTGAGATAATGATCCAAATATGAGGCTTCGAGGAATAAGGTGAAACGAAGCTTATCGATTATACAGTAACGAAGCTTATCGATTATACAGTAACTTTAACTCTATCAAAAATTTGGCAGGATATATTCAACTGCAAATAATATAGAAAGCAGTATCATGAGCTTGGGAATTAACATACTGTACGTATGGTAAAATGTACAAGATGGGGTTCGACTCGTAACACTGGTTTCAAGGCAATTTAATGACCCCATTATTTAACCTAAGGTATGATTTGCACGTGATCTACGTCAGCTGTATTAATTCTAGGACAAAAAATAGGGAATATAACACTAGAAATAGCAGTAATAGCATAAACTGACCTTAAAAGGGCGCAAAACAAGCGGTGGTTGGGCTGGTGAGGTGGATGTAGTCCTGGTGGCGGCGGGGTGTACTAACCAAGCTGATGACGTTAAGGTGGCGACCACTACCTCCCATTTGTACCTCAGACCCCCTACAAGACGGACCTCCTGGCTCTACCTGCCCAGTTGATGACTTTGGTGATTTTTCTCCTCCATTTCAGGTCTGTTTTGGGAATTTAAAAGCCTATTATTTCAAGCATTATTTATTTTCCAAGTTTTTGGTGGCTTTCGGCAAAACCGAAGCTCGAATATATTTTATTTTATTTTTCGATGAGACAGCCAGATATTCATAGGAATTTTACCGGTCTTTGCAATATGTCTGCCAGTGAGGTGAAAAAAGCCGGCAGATTGTCCTTTCAACTTAGTGAAATTTCAATACTGCCAACACCAATACCCGTGTCCTCATTACCGTCTGTTATTCATCTTATTCCTTTTTAATAGACATAATTTTGAAATAAGAATTTTTTCTACTCTACCACATACAGTAAGACTGGAAATAGGTTACGTATGTTGATGACTGATCGTGAATAAATCCTCCCGTTAACCTGATGACGAATTATCCTACTTTATCCCTCGCATCTGAAGACAATTTAACCTTAATTTTACAAGTTAGAATTAGACATTTTTTTGGGGGGAACTATAGATTGAAATTTTTCGAACTGAAGGGGTTGGACACAGCCTTCATTAACCCTATAACTACGAGATATCCTTTAAACTGAATAAAATCGTCTGGTGGTTGCCTAATATCGGACTGGAAAGGTTTCTTACAGGAACAATATGTCACTGATAGGCTTCCAGTGCTACAATTAACCCCTTTAATATAGTGTATTTTGCCAATTATCCCCGCTATTTCCAAACTTTAAATCAGCTTAGTTTTTGCTCTAGAGGGGTTTGGTAGCCTTGACTCCTTCGCAGTTACAAGTCCTATGTAAAATAAAATCGTCTGAAGGCAGCATGAACCAAACAAAAAAGTGTGTCATAGAACTGAAGAGGTTAGAATTTCTGGGTCGTATTTATATCACAGTTCTCACATTAACCTGGGCAAGATTTTCGTTTTTACCTCCTATTTCACTGAGCACAGAGTCAGAAATAGAAAATAAGGCTAAACTGCAGTCTCGGTAAGATAAATGACATGTTATTTGAATTTCGCCTCAATATTCACGTCATCACAAATTAGCTTAACTCTGCATTTATTTTATTTTTTTTTTTTTTTTTTTTAGGCTGTACTTTGCATGCTGGCACAATGTTCAGCAGCAGCGAGGAGTGACCAGCAAGCAAGATACACCTTCACTACGTGAGATGCATATATGAAACCACTTGACTGATTGCTGAAGTTGGCACTGTCCTGCAGCCCACCATCGTTTTAGTACCGTCAATACCACCACACGGTGTCCCTCTCCAGCGCCAAAATGGATGGATGGAGGTTGCATTTAATCCCTTCTGTTGGACACTCTTCTTCATCTGAATTAAACCATCCAGAGGCAGCCAGAATACAATTATAAAGTCGCCATCATACCGAGGAGTCAACACCAGCAGCTTCAGCAACAGGTATATGCAGTTATTTTGTAATTTGCTATTATATTTGTTTATAATTTAGCGATAATCGTTGTTGCAAGTGTGCATTTATGATTATATGAACAAATGAGTAAACTCTTGAATGCACTAATTAATCCTTTACATGCACATGTTTTTAATTCCTTATAATAAAATGCCCTAATCTTTTATACTTATATGACCTAATCTTTCACCCACAGGTTGGCTTGCTGGTGTGTAATGATGGTAGGGTGGAGGGCAGGCTGGGGTGGGGGTGGGGGGTAGCCAGGAGCAGGGAGGGTCATGGGGCAAGCTTAGGTGGGTTAGGCAGCAGAGTTATGGTCATCTAGGCTGGCTTTCTAGGCTAGGTGAAGTTAGGAGTGTGGTCTTAGGTCATCTATTTAGCTTACTTCGTTGGTGTTGGTTGTATGGTTGGCCGGCCGGTCATGTCTGTGGTTGTCGATGTTGGTGAGACACAGGTTGTCGGAGAGACGATACCTAACACCGAACGAGCGACAGCATCCGCAGCAGCATCGTCGTCATCGTGGCCGTCGTTAGCAGCAACAGCTACTTCAGCGACAAGACAGGTAACTGGATATTCCTGAAATATAATTGAAATTAGCCAATGTAACACATACCAAAAGATTTTCAATAATGACTGATTATTTGAGAAGTAAAGACCTAAACACCTAATATACTAAACAGATATAGAGCATTCAACAGATGTGGCTTTAATTTGGTAATTATAAGACTGCACTAAAACCAGATTAGGTTTTGATAACTGTGATTCTCAGTTATGACAGGCGAGCACAGAGGAGCGGAGATGCAGCGTGGGTCATCCAGCTTCCCTGAACCTGATGTGCTGAGAGCGATTGGACGAAGGGGCGAGGACCGACGAGGACGCGAGAGGACGGACGAGGGAGCGAGAGGACGGACGAGGGAGCGAGAGGACGGACGAGGGAGCGAGAAAGCGAGGACGAACGGGGGAAGCAAGGACGAATCCTGGCCTAGGCACTTCAACGGGATGCTGGTATGTAAGCTGTTGGCAGCCTTTCATTTTTGACCATATTCTCGTCAGCTCAGTTTACATTTTAACCCAAACCAGACAAACATCCATAGACTCTTCATGCTCGGTTGATGGCTAGTTGTGCCCAAACTGGAGATTGTTTAATAATCAGTGATGCTTACTCCTATTTTATAACATATATCGAATGTGATGCAACCACGACATACAGTTTAAACTGTGGCAATGACCCAGTTCCGTCGGGTGAAAACAGACTATAGTAACCCTTCTTTCCACGTTGCTTTTAGATACGAAACAGTATATTCTGGTAAATTACTTAGGCATTCTATGTATATATTAGACAATCTATAGGGAAGTGTCAAGGAGCAATGATCATGCAAAATCGTTGAGGCATTAAAAACTCAAAGCTCACGAGAACACCCCTGTATGTTATCACTTAAATGTACTAATTTAAGACAACTGATAATTATAACTGGGAATTGTTGCTGTCACCGTGTCAATCTTCCAGAGTGCTGCTGACGACGCACCTACGACGTCGGAGAGAGGGGGGGCCTGCGACGACGGCGTGGGGATGCTGTGTCGGCGTTGGGTTGTTGCGTCGGCGTGGTGGGCTTGTTGCGTCGGCGTGGTGGGCTTGTTGCGTCGGCGTGGTGGGCTTGCGGCCTCGGCGTCGGGTCGTTGTGTCGGCGTCGGCGTGGGATTTGCGGCGTCAACGTGGAACTGCGGAGCTGGCGTGGAACTTCAACAAATATGACGTCGACAGCAGCTGCAGTGGTAAGAAATCAAACTGACTCAGTCTTGAGCTTCAGTTTAATAAGTGGCTGTTTATACCTTCAACTTCAGGTACCAAACACTAGGCAAATCAGAATGAAAATTAGTGAAGAAAAAAATACTACCAACTAAATTAGTATAAATTCACTTATGGAGATGAGTTTTCATAAGATTTATGCTTGCAAAGGCGTAAATTAAAGACCAAATATACAATCTTTGCATAAAATTAAGGGCATTGCATAAAAACGTAAAGAACACTTCCACGAAGTATTGACTTAATGTACTGAAATAAGATAACTCACGGTAAGAAATAATGTGGCAACATTAATGTTCCACAGGGATGCAGACGGCGCACCTACTACGTCGGAGAGGAGGCGTGAGCAGTGGCGTGGGCGTGAGCAGTGGCATGGGCGTGAGCAGTGGCGTGGGCGCGAACAGTGGCGTGGGCGCGAACAGTGGCGTGGGCGCGAACAGTGGCGTGGGCGCGAACAGTGGCGTGGGCGCGAGCAGTGGCGTGGGCGTGAGCAGTGGCGTGGGCGTGAGCAGTGGCG
>JAGKTI010013954.1:0-22321 GCA_018397915.1 Birgus latro
CCCGCCCGCGCCGATCGGCTATGTTTACACTCGTGGCACCTGTCTGTTGGTCGCCAATACCCACTCATTTACTGCCTCGCGAACACCTCCGACAATGGCGGCCGAAGTGATTGCTTTTGTGGTGATACCCTTCCTCCTACAGTGCTTGATACTGCTCTTCACCTTCTTCATCATGTGTGTGATGATGGAATTTACTGTTATGTACAGTGCAGTGAAGTGATGTGATTCCAGTTATAAAAAAAAAAAAACGTTGTGGAAAGTGTTGGTGATAAGTGCTGGTGATTCTCAATTGGAAAGGTGTGTCAGGTGCAAGGTCTACCTGTCAGAGTCTGAGATGACAGAATGGGTTATTACATCAGGATGGCAGCTTCTTGTTCGTAAGTACCCTAACTTCATGCCTAACTTGTTTTCATCATGCTGTAAATGTGTTAGAAAATTACCAAAAATGTTAATCATAATTTCCTGATTGCAATTTAATTTTTTCATGGTTCTTAAGTGCACTAGCTAGGAAGAAGGTGGGAGCCAGTGAATTTCATATTCGGTCATAACCTAACCTAACCTAATCTATGGTTACCATAAAGATTTTCATGCCTAACCTGTTTTCATCATGCTGTAAATGTGTTAAAAGATTACCAAAAATGTTAATCATAATTTACTGCTTGCAATTTGATTTTTCCATGCATGGTTCTTAATTAAAACAGCTAGAAAAAAGGTTGAAGCAGTTAATTTCATGTCCGGTCCTAACCTAACCTAACCTATGGTTACCATAAAGATTTTCATGCCTAACCTGTTTTCATCATGCTGTAAATGTGTTAAAAGATTACCAAGAATGTTAATCATAATTTCCTGCTTGCATTTTAATTTTCCCATGCATGGTTCTTAAGTAAAACAGCTAGAAAAAATGTGGAAGCAGTTAATTTCATGTCCGGTCCTAACCTAACCTAACCTATGGTTACCATAAAGATTTTCATACCTAACCTGTTTTCATGATGCTGTTAATGTGTTAAGAAATTACCCTAAATGTTAATCATAATTTCCTGCTTGCAATTTAATTTTTCCATGCATGGTTCTTAAGTAAAACAGCTAGAAAAAAGGTGGAAGCAGTTAATTTCATGTCCGGTCCTAACCTAACCTAACCAATGGTTACCATAAAGATTTTCATGCCTAACCTGTTTTCATCATGCTGTACATGTGTTAAAAAATTACCCTAAATGTTAATCATAATTTCCTGCTTGCAATTTAATTTTTCCATGCATGGTTCTTAAGTAAAACAGCTAGGAAAAAGGTGGAAGCAGTGAATTTCATGTCCGGTCCTAACCTAACCTAACCTAACATTGTGGTAATCATAATTTCCTGCTTTAAATTTAATTCTTTCATGCATGGTTATTAAGTGCACTAGCTAGGAAAAAGGTGGAAGCAGTGAATTTAATGTCCGGTCATAACCTAACCTAACCTAACCTAACCTAACCATTTTTCTGGTAGCAATTAACATCATTTACTGTATTTGATGCTTTGTATCCAATAATTTAGTGCATAAAATGTGAGAAAAGATGATTTCCATGTCCAATACTTACTTATACTATGCTGGCAAGTTCTGAGCTCCTATGACTCACTCACCTCTAAATCATCATTTTTTGGTTAAAATTCAATAAATTCATGCTATATGTGCATTATTTATGTGAAAAGGGACCTAAATATGTGCTATACATGTCCACTAGGGAGGTAGGAAGGTAGTTTTCTGATTTAGGTTAGGGTCATGAAAAACCAGTGCTGGAGCTTCAGGACCAATATCCGGACAAAACCAATATTCGGACATGCCTTTGGCTCTATTACATCGGATATTGGAGGGATTACTGTATATATATATATGTATGTATGTATATATTTATTGCTGAAGCCTGTTTTACCAATCTATTGTTTCATAATTTGATTATGATTATTATTTCACTCTGATTCTAGCCGTTCCTGGAAATTCGTGATGGGCTGCATCCATGTGTGGTTTCAACCTTCAGTGGTGAGGAGTTTATTCCCAATGATGTGGTTCTAGGCCGTGATGGTACCTGTGCCCTCACACTGGTCACCGGACCCAATATGGGGGGCAAGTCCACCCTCATGAGGCAGACTGCACTCATATGCATACTGGCTCAGCTGGTAGGTGGGTTTATCAGTATCATCACATGTAAGATTTGCTTTTTTTATACACACGTTGTGTAACACCTGTTGTATTACAGATAGATGTACTGTGCTGTACTAGGTGTGGTTTTGAGTTATTGAAATGTTTTGTACATAAACATGTAGGCAGGGACGAGTTAACAGAAAGTGTGTATGGAACAAAAGCTGATTGAAGACTGACGAAAGGAAAACAGAGAAAGATGTAAATACAGTGGGTGGAAAACATGAGGAAGGGCATAGTTTGACAGCAGGGGTTAGTAATGATAGAAAAATTGGTATTGCAGTATATCATAACTTATCCTTTCTATTATATAGGATAATATGTAACATTTTCTTCTTATTAATTCAGATTTGTGGCATGTACCATGAAGTGGAGAGTAAAGTTGTGGGTGCTTTGAGGTTGCTGGTGTTATGAAGGCCTTGATATACAACAGACGTTAAATCTAGTGGCTGCAAGAGGATTGCATGGAGATATGTTAGTTTCCTCATTAATGTGGCACAAGTGTGAAAAGGCTAGAGTAAGGACAGTGGAAGTGGAACTGCAGAGGAATGTGTGTGGAGTGCTTAAGAGTGACTAGAATAAATAACTCTGTCTTTCTTTCATTCTTTCCTCTTCCTTCTGTCTACACTGAGTGACAAGCCAGGAAACCATTTACAGCACTGGGTGGTAACCTTATAACCAAATTATGGCACCTGCTGGTTTAGTGTGTAATTAAGGCGCCCCAATCAGATTGAACCTTGGCAGGTTTATATCCAAGGGATGGTTGGGGTTTATCCATCCATCATCCAGTCCTGTGTTGCCCCCTGAGGAGTGTAGGAGCCTGGGGGTGGGCAAGTTGGTCCCGACATTTAAGTTGAGAGTGACCAGCCTCACTCATCCCTGTGTGGCATTATGTGAGCAATAAACCCCAACCACCCCTTGGATTTTTTTTTTTTTTTTAATGCAAGGAAGAAGGAACCAAGGGCCATGGGCCCACATACTGTTCCCTCCAAGAAAAAGCAAAAACAATACAAAAGAGAGCCAAATTCAAGATCCATTCATTTCGAGATGCCTGGACACACTGCGTTTGAAAGATAGGAGATCATAGGAAGCAGGGAATACAGACAGAGGGAGACAGTTCCAGAGTTGACCAGTTGCATAAATGAAGGACTGGGAGTAACGGTTAACTCTTGCATTAGAGAGTTGGACAGAAAAGGGATGAGAATTTGTTGCTAGACGGGTACTACGTGCCCGTCGTAGAGGTGGAGGGATGCAAGCAGACAGTTCAGAGGAACAGCGACCATTGAAGTAGCGATAGTAGAGAGATAAAGAAGCAATAGTGTGGCAAAGAGACAAAAGTTGAAGGGAATCAGTAAAAGGAGGAGAGTTAATGAGACGAAAAGCCTTTGACTCCACCCTATTGAGAAGAACCGCATGTGGCAAACCTCCCCACACATGCGAGTTGTACTCCATACACGGGCGAATAAAACCCGTGTACAAGGTCAACATCTGTGCAGGAGTAAAGAAAGCTCGGAGTCGGCCCAGCACACCTAATCTCTTGGAAGCAGATTTCACAAGAGAAGTAATATGTTCTTTCCAAGACAAATCCCGAGAGAATGAAACCCGAAGCATGTTCAAGGATGATGCAGGACTGAGCTGGACATTATTAAACATTAGTGGGTAATCCTGAGGAAGATTTTGTCGGGTTGATAAGTGTAAGAACTGAATTTTTGATGCATTAAAAATAACAAGATTATTTTTACCCCAATCAGAGATATGAGCCAAGTCCGACATTAGGTGTGCCATAGCCTCATCCCTTGTTTGCTGAAGTAACTGCTGAGATGGACGTTGCGGAAATCGAATGGAAAGGTGAAGGGTGGAATCATCAGCATATGAGTGGATAGGGTTAGATGTACAGCTTAGAAGATCATTGATGAATAAAAGAAAGAGAGATGGTGATAGGACAGAGCCCTGAGGAACACCACTGTTGTTAGGTCTAGGAGAAGAACGATGGCCGTCTACAACAGCGGCTATAGAACGACCAGAAAGGAAGCTAGAGATAAAGGCACAGATAGAAGGATAGAAACCGTAAGAGGGCAGTTTGGAAATCAGAGATTTATGCCAGACTCGATCGAAAGCTTTAGAGATGTCAAGTGCAATGGCAAAGCTTTCGCCAAAGTCCCGAAAGGAGGATGACCAAGAGTCTGAAAGGTAGGTGAGAAGATCGCCAGTGGAGCGTCCCTGATGGAACCCATACTGACGATCAGAAAGAAGGTTGTGACAGGAAAGATGCTTTAAAATTTTTCTGTTAAGAACTGATTCGAAAACTTTTGATACACAGGATGTTAAAGCAGTTGGACGATAGTTAGAGGGTTGGGAATGGTCACCCTTCTTTGGGACTGGCTGAATGAGAGCAAACTTCCAGCAAGAAGGAAAGGTACAAGTTGAGAGACAAAGGCGAAAGAGTTTACCTAGGCAGGGTGTAAGCACAGAAGCACAGTTTTTGAGGACAACAGGAGGGACTCCATCAGGCCCATATGCCTTGTTAATATTGAGGCCAGTGATGGCAGAAAATACATCAGCTGAAGAAATTTTAATGCCAGTCATGAGGAAGTCTGAGGGGGGAAGTGATGGAGGAACAGCACCGGAATCGTCTAAGGTAGAATTGGAGGAGAAAGTCTGAGCAAAGAGATCTGCTTTATCAGTAGAAGAAATAGCTACAGAGCCATCAGAGTAGAAAAGAGGAGGGAAGGATGATGAGGTAAAGTTGTTAGAAAGGTTTTTGGCAAGGTGCCAAAAGGAGCGAGAAGAATTCGAGTTGGAGAGTTGGGAACATTTAGCACGGATGAAATTATTTTTGGCAGAGCGAAGAACAGACTTAGCACGATTCCGGGCAGAAATATAAAAAAGATGTGATTCAGGGGTGGGTTGGCTCCGGTACCTTTTAAAGGCCCCCTCTTTGTTGCGGACAGCATTAGAACAAGCGTGATTAAACCAAGGCTTTCTTGCATTAGTCAGAGGATATGAAAAAGGAATGTATGCTTCCATGCCCGAGAGAATAACCTCCGTAATGAGCAGGGCACACTCAGACGGCTCCCGGCCATGGAAGCAATAATCATTCCAAGGAAAATCAAAGAAGTACTACCTGGGAGCCTTCCAATCTGCAGCTTCAAAGTGCCACAGGCGGCGTTTCTTTGGAGGGTCCACAGGCTGTACTGGAGCAATAGAACAGGTTAAGGTAATAAGGTTATGATCGGAGGAGCCCAACGGAGAGAAAAGATTAACAGTGTAAGGAGAAGGATTAGTTGTTAGGAAAAGGTCAAGTATGTTGGAACTCTCTCCAAGGCGGTCAGGGATACGGGTAGGGTGCTGTACAAGCTGCTCTAGGTCATTAAGGATAGAAAAGATGTAGGCTTGTTCACCAGGTGGATCAGTGAAAGGAGAGGAGAGCCAAAGGTGGTGGTGAACATTGAAATCTCCTAGAACGGAGATTTCAGAGAAAGGAGAAATGGATAGAATGTGTTCCATCGTAGAAGTAAGATAGTCAAAGAATTTTTGATAGTCGGTAGAATTAGGAGATAAGTAAACAGCACAGATATTTTTAGTCAGAGAATGACAGGAGAGCCGAAGCCAGAGAGTAGAGAATTCAGAAGAATCAAGTTCAGGAACACGAGAGCCAGATAGATCGTTGCGTACATATACACAACAGCCACCTTTGGCTTTGAAATGAGAATAGAGAAAGTAGGAGGATACAGAAAAGGGTTTGCTGTTAGTTGTCTCAGACAGCTGAGTCTCAGAAAAAAAGAGAAGGTGAGGTTTAGAGGAGAAGAGGTGGTGCTCAACAGAGCGAAAGTTAGAGGAAAGGTCGCGAATGTTACAGAAATGAAGAAGGAGTGAGTGAGACGGTGGTTCCAGGCAGCTCTTTGAGTCGTCACGGGGAGAGGGGCGGATGGTGGGGGCATTTATGGTCCCCCCCCCCTTGGGACTCCGAGGCACGATTTTCAGTAGCCATTTTGATAACATTTTGAAAAGGAAGTGTAGTGTTTAGCGTGTATGTAGTTTGGTGTTGACAGTTAGAGAAACTTGTATTGGAGAGCATGCTGGTCTACTCTCTGTGTAACTGAGACACTGAAAAAGTTCAGCAAAGGGGGATGGTCAGGAACAAGTCCTGAGGGCTGATGAAACGGGAGCGCCAGCTCTCCCTGACATCAGCTTTCCATAAACCTGCACAGGCCCAATCCGATTGGAGCTCCTTAATTACCCACTAAACCACCAGGTGCCAGGTTATATGGTTACCACCCAGCATAGTAAATGGTTTCCTGGTGTACAGGAAACTGTTTGGCTTGTCACTTAGAGTCACCCATAGGCTGAAGGAAGAGGAAAGAATGAAGGAAAGAAAGACAAATGAGGGAGTGTAAAGTCACCCGAAAGCAGAAAGAAGAGGAAAGAATGAAGGAAAGAAGGACGGAAGAGGAAGAAAGGAAGAGAGGAAAGGGCAGACACCCAAAGCAGCACTACTCTGAGTAAATGGATGGTGAGCTCCCCCACTTACCACCATTGCTTACATAATGCCACTTAGGGATGATTGTGGCTGGTCACTCATCTTAAATATCAGGACCAACTTGCTTAGCCCCGGGCTCCTACACTCCTCAGGGGGCAACACAGGATTAGATGATGAATGAATGAATGATTTATTTATGAAACATGTGGAATGAGGAAGGAGGTGGTTTAGCTAGGACGGGAATAAAAAGTTGTATAGGAGTTGCTAGTTATGGACCCTGTAACCAATTAGCTTTTTTTCCTCATAGATTTATTGTGTAAGTTTTCCAAACTTGTTAGTCTCCAGAGGGTTCCAGCATTAACTACAGCAAATGCAAATAATGTGACCTTTCTATACAGTACAGTATGTTCTTCATTTTTTTTAAAACTGATTTCCAGTATAGGATCCGCATGATTTGGCTGTGTGAAGTGAATGGAAAGTGAAAGATTGACTGAGTGTGTGTGCTTATGGTGGACAGAAAGAGTGAGAGGAGAAACTAAGGATGAGGTGAAAGGACAGGGTGGAGAGTTATATGAATGAGAGTGGTTTGGGATGGCAGAGGACAGGGTGATATGGTGATTTGTTCATGGACACCACCTTTGGGACTAAGGCAACTGGCTGTAGATAGATAGTAGATAGCAGTTATTTCTTTCTCATTCCCTCACTGCTCTTTTCAGTTCACATCCCACTCTGTATTTCCTCTCTTTAGCCAACATCTTCACCACATAGAGTAATCTGTCAGTTATCTGGCATAATTCAGTCAACCCCCACGCCGGATATTGTGTAGGCACCCCTAATCTGCTGTCCATTTAGCATTGAGCCAGATAATGTCACTACCCTAAGCTAGCTGTCTAGACCTTCTATCCTAAAAACTTTCCTACGATATTACCCGTGAGTAAAAGAGTAAAATTAAGCATAAAATAAAATACGGTATTAATACAGTATGTATAGTAGAGTAATGCAGTACATAATATAATCATAATCATTCTATACTCACGAAATGTTGGCATCAGTGGTGAATGGCCCCCACAAAGATAACCTCAGCACGGAGGTTGGGGGGCACAGGCTAAGTCACAGCTGTAGGTGGTAGCCACCGCATGGGTCACGAATGCACAGCACACAGATACATCCTCACCATACGGCATCCACAGGAGAGACCGAGAGAGCAGCGGTAGGCTTGGCAAGTCGGGTGGGTCACTCCCACAATGCCTTGTGATGGCTGGCGCATTATGGGGTCTGCTCACTCACCAAGTGGGTTGTGTGTCTGAGCTGGATGATACTCCTCACTGCTGGAAAGCGCATAGTACTGCTGATTGCTTGCTGTTTCGGAGCTGGATATTGCCTAATTTTGCCGGGTGTTGTTTTAGTAGAGTCGGGCAAAAAGCGTCGGATATTGCGATGGTGGATAATTCATTTGTAGCATTCATAAACAAACTCTCATGTTCCTATTTCATTGTTAAACTCTTTTGCTACCTTCTCATAGTTTTGTGCCTCTTCTTTGTAAAATTCTCCCACCCATATTTTAGCTCTTGAGTAGCTCAATTCTCTCATGCTCCTTGTACTCTCACTGCTGTACATGGCAGTCATGTGATCTGACAGTCTATCATGCTGTTCTTCTTAGCTTTTGTATTGTATCAATGTCACACCTAGCCATCTTCATTTTATGAACACATTATTAGTCTAAAATCTTTTTAACTCCTCACTCCCCCTATACAATGTGTTTTTGTGTACATCCTAGTGTATATAAGTTACAGTAACATAACGTCACCCTTCTTTCTATGCCTTTATACTTTTCTCATGGCTTACCAGAACAGTCCCATCCATCCATCATAGAATCTGCTCCAACTTTCTACATTCATTCCCTATCACAAAAACTTTACGTCCTTAAACATCGACAGGAGTTGGAGCCAACTTTCATCACTTACTTTGTGTAGAACTGCCTTCATGTGGCTCTGCATGAATTGTTGGTGTTGATCAACCCTAATCTGTCTGTCTGGCTGAGCACACCCATCAATCACAGGCAAGCAGTTGCCCCTGCAGGGCTGTCCTGTGTAGTGAACAGATGCTTCCTTGCGACTGGCAGCATCTGGTCACAGTGAGGTGTGGTGAATAATGTGGTGGTTTGGTTCCTGGATGGACACTGCATTTGCATCTCTCCACCCAGTTAATAGAGGCATCATAGGAGGCTCCACTTCGCCCTGTAATTTGGTTATATGAAAGTTTTGCGCATGTATAGTGTAAATAGTAAGCTGCTAGGTGCTGTCGAGAGTTTTTATGATGGTAGTGAAGCATGTGTAAGGGTTAATGAGCATCAAAGTGAATGGTTTATGATCAGTGTGGGCTTGCGACCAGGTTGTGTGATATCCCCATGGTTGTTCTATATATATATGAATGGGGTGATGAGAGAAGTAAAAACACGAGTAATGGAGAGGGGGATGGCTTTGGTATTGAATGGTGATGGACGGAATATCTCAGATTTGTTGTATGCTGATGATGCAGTACTACTTGCAAATACCAGACAAGAACTTGGTAGACTAGTGCAGAGTTTTGCTGATGTCTGGAGCATCATGCCCTGAGAGTAAATGTAGAAAAGAGTAAAGTGATGGTTATTGAGAGAGAAGGTGACTCCCAGTGCGATGTTACAGTGAATGGAGAGACTGGAATTGGTGAGAGAGTTCAAATACCTGGGTACACTGATAGAAAAGAAGTGAAAAGTAGAGTGACACAAGGAAGGAAAGTAGCTGGTGCAGTGAAGGCCTTGATAAGAAACAGAGGCTTGAGTGTTGCAGCTGCACGAGGCTTACATAAAGGAGTGTTAGTGCTAACTTTAACATATGGGTGTGAAACCATGGTGTGGCATGAAAATGAAAAGTCAAGAGTAAGAGCAGCAGAGATGGGACTGCCGAGGAATGCATGGGGATTACAGAGAGTGGATAGAATACGAAATAATGTGATTCATGAAAGATTTGGAGTGAGGAAGTCTGTGGACACCAGAATCAAAGAGAGTGAACTGAGATGGTATGGTCATGTGGAAAGAATGGATAACAATAGAGTGGTGAAAAAGGTATATCTGAGCAAATTTGAAGGAGGGAGGAGGTGAGGTAGGCCAAGGAGAAGGTGGAGAGATATGGTGGATGAGTGTGTGAAGAAGAGAGGTTTGGAAGTCGGTAAGGCTAGGGAACTGACAAGAGACTGAGCTGGCTGGATGAATATTGTGAGAAGTGCATGATCAGGGATTTGGCAGCCCTTTTAATATGATAGCGTCCGGATTGACTCTATCGGATACGTTTATGTGAAGCTAGAAAACATGGTGAATGTTTTTGGCGTATTCGATAGAGCCGAATTTGGGGGCTTGAATGATGAGTGATTGGAAGCGTGGCCCATTGGGTTGGGCAGATTTGGGCTGTCTGGACATTGCTACTCCTCACCCTGCCCTAGGGTGGGAAAGGATGTCCAGATGATGATGATGATGAAGAAGATTACTGCCCAGCTTTGTAAATGGTTTCCTGGGTCACAAAAATCCATTAGGATTGTCAGTCAGTATAGAGCTATGTGAAGTTGAAGGAAGAGTAGTATAAAGCGACAGGAAGGAAAGGGGGAACTAGGAAGAGAGCAGGGTAAACAGAGGCAGAATGAGAAAGGGGAAAAAAGAAGTATGCAACACTTCATCAAGTGAGTGGATGATGGTTGCGACCACCTACGTTTCTGCATTGTTTCATTTCATTTCATTTTTAACCCCTACACCGCGGGTTGTCGGAGGTTTTCCGTGCCATTCCCGCGGGGATATTTGCGCTCCGACTGACTTTTTTTAAATATTTGCCAAAAATCAGTTATTAGTCCTAGAATATTATAATTACATATGCATATGACACATACCTTCAGCTTTCTCCTGGGATGTGTTTTTAGCACTCGTCTACTACCGTAGGACTTGTGGAGACTTCTGAAGTTGGGTAACTAAGTCTCCACTTTACACTTCCCGACATCCCCTAATCTGAATACCACTGCCAGATATTATCACTAGAAACACTATTCAATGATATCCAAGTAGTTTGAAATCCATACTAAAAAAAAAAAAGCACTGTGAAAGCAATGTAAAATACGAGCGCGTACGAGCCTTCCACTCCCGCCAATTCGCCACTGGTGTTTTGTCATTTCTTACTCATATACACACTCACACTTTATTATTTCTAGTACTTTATTACACTTGTATATATCTACAGTCCTTTACCACTTCCCACACGATGTTTAGTAGGGGTAGAGGTCACAGGGCCTTTTATGATAGGCGCAAAAGCGGCAGAAATGGACGGGCGTCATTTCACCGAGAAGGACGAGAGCGAACTGGCTGTATCTCGGTAGCAAAGAGTTGAAATTGTCAGCTGCTAATGCATATGCTAAGAAATAAGTCGTAGGAAATCTAGACAATACATATAAATTAGGTAGTTCCAGGTGAATATAAATATCACTCAGGCCTCTCCCTTCCTTTCTTATATACATTTATATTACGAGAGTAGCTCATACGGCATATTTCATGGGAAAAAAAGCAGGGGAAATTAGCGAACGAGTGCAGGTTGGATGTTGCTAAGTGATAATTGGCCAATTCCAGGTGTATGGCACTATCAATTACCTTATTTTATATATATATATATATAATTTTGTATAAGAATAGGGCATAGGGCTCATTTCAATGGATGAAAACAGTGGAAAAATCCGGGGAAGATTTATGTAGCGCAAAGCGGCTGAGCAGACGTCACGAGAGGGTAATGGAGGGGAGGTAGGGAGGGGAGTCTAGAATGGGGGAAAATGGCTAAATTGTCAAGTGGGAGTACTGATGACATTAGCAGCTCTGACTATTGTTGGACATTGGCAGCGCTGATAAATGATACAAGTTACCACCCGAATGCCTGGGGGAATTAAAATTAACACAGAGTCACTCAAGTGACGCCCCGCGGTATGATCCATTGCACCCGACCGTCATGAAAGTGACGACCCGCGGTTAAGGGGTTAAAGGCTCCAACATGTTTGCATGCATCAGCTGTGGTCACCTAATGATGGCTCTCTATGCTGCTTATTCTTCAACAGCCTCCCTATTCAGTCCCTTATTCTTGATGTCGCACTCGTCCCAGGTCTTTTTCGGTCTACCTCACACAACCCTGCCGCTATGTTAACACTTCTCACTTTCTTCACCCAGTTGTCATCCCCCATCCTCTCCACATGCCCAGACCAGCTCAGTCTACCTCTCCTCATCACAACACCAATACATTCAGTCCCACCTACATCTTAACTATTCCATCGTAAACTTAGCCCCCCCAGGCCTCGCACTCAAGGACTCACATTGCACATCTAACTAACCGTTGTCATTTCTGTACATCTGAGTCAGCGACTATCCTCTTCCTTTACTGCCCAGGTCTCACTACCATACAGAGTTACACTCCTAACACATGCCACATACAAGGATCCTTTAGCATGGAAGGAGAGCCCTCTCAGTATCAGGAGTGCAACAGCTCCATGAACTTCATCCAACCACTCCTTACTCTAGCCACACGGCTAGCTCCAGCCCCATCCCCAGCACATGTCTCCCAAATAACAGAACTCTTCCACACACTCAAGAGACTCACCAGCAAGATCAATCCATTGATCATCATCATCATCACCATCATCATCATCATCATCATCATCATCATCATCATGACCTCCATTCCTATCCTAGGATAGGGTGGGGAGTAGCAACATCCAGACAGTCAAAGTTTGCCCAGTTCAGTGGGCCATGCTTCCATTCACTCATCATGCAAGCCCTCAAAATCCTGACGCCATCAGATGGGGGGGGGGACATTCTGTGGCTTCACATATACCTATCTGATAGAGCCAATCCAAACGCTGTCATGTTTAAAAGGGGTGCCACATCCCTGGTTATGCACTTCTTTACTCAAAATTCCTCCAACCATCTCGGTCTTTTGTCAGTCCCTTAGTTACCTATCTGATAGAGCCAATCCGAACGCTGTCACGTTAAAAGGGGTACCAAATCCCTGGTTATGCACTTCTCTGCACAAAATTCCTCTAGCCAGCTCGGTCTTTTGTCAGTCCCTCAGCCTCACCAGCTTCCATACCTCTCTTCCTCACACATTCATCCACCATATCCCTCCACCTTCTTCTCGGCCTACCTTGCCTCTTGCCTCCTTCAAATTCGCTCATATATACCTTTTTCACCATTCTGTTGTCATTCATTCTCTCCACATGACCAAACCATTGCAGTACACTCTCTTTGATTCTGGTGTCCGCAGACTTCCTCGCTCCACATCTTTAACGAATCACATTATTCCCTATCCTATCCACTCTCTTTGCATCACATATATTCCTCAGCAGTCCCATCTCCACTGCTATCACTCTTGACTTTTCATTTTCATGCCACACCGTAGTCTCACATCCATATGTTAAAGTTGGCACTAACACTCCTTCGTGTAAGCACTCATGCTTCTGTTTCTTAGAGCTTTTACAGCACCAGCTACTTTCCTTCCTTTTGTCACTGTACTTTCCACTTCCTTTGCACATTTTCCTCTCTTTTCTATCACTGTACCCAGGTATTTGAACCCTTTCACCAATTCCAGTCTCTCTCCATTCACTGTAACATCTCACTGGGAGCCACCTTCTCTCTCAGCAATCATTACTTTACTCTTTTCTGCATTTACTGTGAAGGCATGATGCTCACAGACATCTACAGAACTCTGCACTGTAGTTGCGGTGCATGACTCTGAGGTTGTCATTATTGTACTCTGGCAACCTACCTGTCAACAGCTCTTGAGATTGTATGTACAGTAATCCCTCCATTATTCGACGCAATAGAGCCAAAGGCATGTCTGGACAATGGTCTTGTCCGAATATTGGGCCCTGAAGCTCCAGCACTGGTCATTCATGACCCTAACCTAACCTAACGTAAATAAAAAGACTACCTTCCTACCTCGCTACCGGACACGTATAGCACTTATTTAGGTCCCTTTTCACATAAATAATGCACACAAAGCATGAATTAATTGAATTTTAACCAAAAAGTGATGATTTAGAGGTGAGTGAGGCATAGGTGGTCAGAACTTGCCAGCATAGTTTAAGTAATTATCAGACATGGAAATCATCTTTTCTCACATTTTATGCACTAAATTATTGGATACAAAGCATCAAATACAGTAAATGATGTAAATTGTTACCAGAAAAATGGTTAGGTTAGGTTAGGTTATGACCGGACATGAAATTCACTGGCATTCACCTTTTTCATAGCTGGTGCACTTAAAAACCTTGCATGAAAAAATAAAATTGCAAGCAGGAAGTTATGATTAACATTTAGGGAAATTTTTTCACACATTTACAGCATGCTGAAAACTGGTTAGACATGAAAATCTTTATGGTAATCATCTTGCAGAATAATCAAAGGCATTCACCTTTTTCATAACTGGTGCACTGAAAACCATGCATGAAAAAATTAAATTAAAAGCAGGAAATTATGATTAACACAATGTTAGGTTAGGTTAGGTTAGGTTAGGTTATGACCGGACATGAAATTCACTGCCTTTCACCTTTTTCATAGCTGGTGCACTTAAAACCATGCATGAAAAAGTTAAATTAAAAGCAGGAAATTATGATTAACACAATGTTAGGTTAGGTTATGACCGGACATGAAATTCACTGGCATTCACCTTCTTCATAGCTGGTGCACTTAAAACCATGCATGAAAAAATTAAATTGAAAGCAGGAAATTATGATTAACATTTAGGGAAATTTTTTAACACATTTACAGCATGCTGAAAACAGGTTAGACATGAAAATCATTATGGAAATCATCTTGCACACAGTTTATGCATGAGATTAATGATATGGAAAGAACAAAACAAGAAATTTTGATGAAGTTAGGGTACTTACGAAAAAGAAGCCGCCGTCCTGATGCATAACTCACTCTGTCATCTCAGGCTCTGACACGAAGAAATTGCACCACACACACCTTTGCAATTGACAATCACCAGCACTTCTCACCAACACTTTCCACAACGTTTTTTTTTGCATAACTGGGATCACGTCACTTCACTGCACTGTACATAACAGTAAATTCCCATGTGGTCTAGTGACGAGTCCTGGAGCCTTGCGAACTTCTCAGCAGCAGCTTTCAGCTCCGTTCCACGTACCAACACACCAGCAGCATGTTCTTGTCGATACCAAATCAACATGGACCGGTCGATGTCTGCATACTTAGGACTAAACATCACCTTCCTCTCCACGTTTCATTTGGTCTTCGAAGCGAAATCAGCTGTGTACTGCTGTAGTTTGTCTCGGGACTTCTTGATATCAAACAAGGTGGAGCGAGGAAGATTGAATTCACGACGAATCCGTGATGTCGGCCACCCGGCGTCCACCTTCTCCAATACCCTTCCCTCTTCTTCTCCAGAGTCAGAACCACTTTCTTCCTCTTCTCAGGAGGCAGGGCCATCATCACACATGATGAATAAGGTAAAGAGCAGCATCAGTCCCTGCAGGAGGTAGGGTATCACCACAAAACAAATCACTTCGGCCGCCATTGTCGGAGCGTGTTTACGAGCCAGGAGCAGAGCGGGAAATGGGACGGACAGACAGGCGCCACGCGCTTAAACACAGCCGATCGGCGCGCACGGGAAATTCAAACTGACGCGGTTAAAAAAAATAGGTTTTTTTTCGGATTTTGGGGCATTTTGGGGGTTGGACAGCCCACGATGTCCGAATAGTGAGGGATCCGAATAATGGGCATCCGAATAATAGAGGGATTACTGTATATGATACTCATGTGATTTGTGTGAAATATGTTCTTGTATAATAATATCGTAGCAGCCTTGGCTCAGTGGGTTAGAGCGCTCTTCTCAGGCTGTAGGGTCGGAGGATCGAATCCACCCAAGGGTCATTGGTAGACATCAGGAAGGGCATCCGGTCATAAAATGCTACACGCTTCAATCCAAAGAGGCCGACGCATGCAAGCATGTTGCAGCCTTCAAAAAACGAAACGAAACGATTCATGTTCATTCTTTCCTTGTCCTCTTGCCTACGGGTGACTTTACACTCCCTCTTCTGTCTTTCTTTCCTTCATTTTTTCCTCTTCCTTCTGCCTGTGGGTGACTGTAGACTGAGTGACAAGCCAATTGGTTTCCTGTACACCAGGAAACCAATCACTACCCTGGGTTGTAACCATATAACCAGATTTTGGCACCTGGTGGTTTAGTGGATAATTACGGCACTCCAATCGGATTGAGCCGTTGAAGGTGTAAATCCAAGGGATGGTTGGGGTTCATTGCTCACATAATGTCACTCAGGGATAAGTGAGGCTGATCACTGTCATCTTAAATATCAGGACCAACTTGCCTTGCCCCAGACTCCTACACTTCTCATGGGGCAGTGTAGGATTGGATGATGGATGGATGGATGTATTATATACAGAATCGAATGGACTGTTTACAGGCAGGTTGCCAGGGTGCGATGATGTCAGCCTCAGAGTGGTGCACCAAGACTATAGTCTACCAAGCTCTTGTTTGGTATTTGCAAGTAGCACTGCATCATCAGTATGCAACTAATTTGATATATTCCATCCATCACCATTCATTACCAACGCCATCGCTCTCTCCATTATTTGTGTTTTTACTTCTTTCATCATCCCATCCATATACTGTATATGGGGACATGACACAACCTTGTCGCATGCCCATATTGATCATGAACCATTTGTTTAGATGCCCATTTACCCTTAGACATGCATCACAAACATTGTAAAAACTCTTGACAGCAACTAGCAGTGTACCATCTCATACAAGCACAAAACCTTCCACAATCCTTCTCTGTCTACTTTGTTGTATGCTTTTTCCAGGTCCATAAATGCCATAAACACCTTATAGGCCTTCTCACAAGCCTCCAATAACGGTCTCACTGTAGAAATTTGATCCACACATCCTCTGCCACTCGTAAATCCACCTTGTTTGTCACTCACTAGGACTGATATCTCTCTTACTTTCTGTATAATTATTCTTCCATATACCTTCCCCACCACACTAAATAGACTTATGCCACGATAATTCTTGCACTCACTTCGCTCACCTTTATTTTGTTCCGGTGTACAGTCAGGGGTACAATCTCCACATGCTTTTCCCAACACAATGCACACTTGAAATCAGTATTATCTTGCAGTCTACCTCTAATACCACTGCATCTCTTATTCACCCACGTATCACAAACACTGCACAGGCTGCAATTACTTCCCACACCATTGTGACAAACCACACATGGCCACTGATCCTCTTCTTTGACAGTTCTACCACCAGCCCTAGATACCATCACCTTTGTTTTTTCTGCATTTACTCTCAAGTCCTTGTTTCCCATACCATCTTTCCACTTCCTAAATCTTTCCTCCGCCTCCCTGTTATTCTCTGCAGTCAGTACCAAATTATCAGCATATACAGTAACATCTCCCATGGGAGTCAGTTTCTGAAGTCACATGAGAGGGCTACAACTTCCATGATAAACAGCAAGGGGCTCAAGACTGAACCCTGATCCACACCAACATTTACCGAAAACTCATCACTCAAATCTCCATTCTCTCTTACTTGAGTGCACGAACTACCCTAACCAGTCACTCCTCGATCCCAATTTTTCTCATTGCCTACTTCACCACCTCCCTCAGGACTCTGTGTTAAAGGCCTTCACCAAATCAAGAAAAACAAAGTACAGGTCCCTTTGCTTTCCTGCATATTTACCTGAATCTGTCAAGCAATGAATATGCCAAGTGAAATAGTTTCCTGTACCATTTACTTTGCTGAGTGATAACCATGTACCCAGCACTTGGATTAAAGTACAATAACTGATTGTGCTCTGTATGAGTTCATTTGTAGGGGGAGTTCACTGCTCAGACAATACCATGCAGGGGTGAGTGCTTGGTTCTTTTAGCTTAAATGTCAAAAATTCTAGCTTCTGATGAGACAGCACTGGATTGGATGATAGATGAATGAATGGATGGAATAAATCATATCTTTAATTATTCATACTTCTTTTTCTAAAACTTCTTCTAGGGATCTTATGTGCCAGCCAGCTCATGCAGGTTGACTCCAGTAGATCGAGTGTTCACTCGGTTGGGAACGTCTGACCGTATTATGGTGGGAGAATCAACCTTCATGGTGGAACTAGCAGAAACTTCATCAATCATTCAGCATGCCACCACACACTCACTTGTGCTAGTGGATGAACTGGGTAAGACTATGATACTTTCAGCTTGTTTAACAATATCCATTGGCTGTGTTATACAGTAGATGCAATAAGACAGTCACTAGCTAATGGAATTGGATTCTAGTGCCTCTTTGAGTGAATGAATTGATGTATGCCCACATATAGTGGTCAGCCACTTCCAACCAATACAGATTTCATGATGTTTTCATGCCTTAAGAGAATATTACTTGTGGTTGCCAGTTAATTTTTCCTTAGCCACCTTGGTTTGTAACTCATTTTTGTTTGCTAGACACTCTCCAGAGAAAGTTGGCATATTTTTAGGATATGGGAGAGAGAAACCTCAGTGTAATTACAGAAGAGCGAATTTTAATGTCATGAGGGTGCATTTTGGAAACAGTGACTGGAGCAGGATGAAAGATGTTTGAAAATGTCTATGAAAAGTATGAAGTCTTGTTGAAGACTTATAAAGAATTAGTAAGCATGTCTCAAGATCTGCTGCAAAAGTAGTAAAAAAGGAATAGTGGTTTTATGAGAGATGCAGGAGAACTGCTCAGACAGGTAAAAGGGCATGGGACAAGCTACACAGAAGATACAGTGAAAGACTTTAGAACAAGTACAAACAGGCAAGGAGTGAAGATGTGAAAATGTGAAGAGGAGAGGAAAAGAAAAATGAAAAGCATATTGTGAGTATATGTAAAAGGGAGCCAAACTGTTTCATAGGTTTATGAATGGTAAACTTAAATAAAGTAGATGTGCAGTTTCTTTCTGTGCATTCAAAGAAAACATGGAAACTGCATACCTAGTTCTGCAGTAAGGTTGATGATTCGAAAGAATTTCAAATAGGGGGCCAAGGCTGACACATGGAAGCACGTTGGAGGCTTTATAAATGAAACGGCAACGATGAACGATTACTGTGTCATAAAAGACACAGCTAAATAGGGGGGTACCATGTATTCATAAGAGAAAGCTGACTCAGACCTCTTGTGTATGGGTAACTATAGGTGACATAATATCCATTTTAGAAGATAAATTATTGGAGAGATCTGTGGACTTCTGAAGGACACAGGTGTGAAGAGGTTCACAGACACAGTTGCCCCCTATTCCATAGCAGATATGGCCGCATGGAACCTTATCATATAAGAACCTGATCCCACATAATATGTATGATTATCTGACCCTATGTCCTGTATATACAGTATTACAAGTGAAATAAACAGGTTCAGTAGTGGATTATTCCAATTGAGCTCAATTACAGGTGAGTAGGGCTATCGCTCTATATTTTCGTTGAGTCTTTGTCAGTTTGTGTGCAAAGTTGTTTTATATATATATATATATAAATGTATGTATATACTGCATATATATATATACAGTAATCTCTCTACTATCCGGACGTCCACCATCCGGATACCTCACTATTCGGACATCGTGGCCTGATGGCCGAAACCCCCCCCCCCCCCCCCCCCCCCAAAAAAAATCCGATTTTTTCCGACCGTGTCATTTTGAATTTCCCGCCCATGCCGACTAGCTCCCTTCCCACTCAATATCCCTCCTACTAGTTCTGTCTCAACTCCCGTGAACAGTGGAAGGCCTCCCTCCTACTAGTTCTGTCTCAACTCTCATGAACAGTGGATGGCTGTCCGATCGTTTGCGGTATTTTCATTCTTGTTTAAATAATCAAAAGTCACAGTGCTAAGGATTAAGTGTAGTTAAACACTGGATTACTGGACATGCTTCAAGAGCAATTATGACCACTGTAAAAACCTTAGAGATGGGGCTAAACAACAATCGTGGACTGTAAGTAAACATTGTCAACTGCTAAATATTTTCCATAATCACTTCGAAATCCTCATTCTCTGGTTACATTTTATTTACTTCATGCTTTGTGTCCCATATTTGAGTGCACAGGCTGTGAAAGAGGTGATTTTCTCAGTGATTACCATGTCTCTTACATACATTCACTATCTAGTCAACTGGTGAACATTTTTGCCCCACACACCTCTAAATCATAATTTCTCTGGTTACATTTTATTTACTTCATGCTTTGTGTCCCATATTTGAGTGCATAGACTGTGAAAAGGTGATTTTCTCAGTAATAAACATGTCTGCCTTACTCACCTCAAAATCATCATTTTTGGGTTAAAATTCGATTAATTCATGCTTTGTGCCAATTATTTATGAGAATGGGGTCTTAATTAAGTGCTATGCATGTCCAGGAGGGAGGTAGGTAGGTGGACTTCTGATTTAGGTTAGGTTAGGTTAGGGTCAAGAAAGATCAGTGCTGTTGGTGGACAGTGAACACCTATGCCATACCTAACTCTTTTTCTGGTAACATTTTATTTATTTGATGCTTTGTAAGCCATATTTTAGTGCATACGATAAGAGAAATGATGATTTTCATAGTGATAGCCACGTCCGATACTTACAAGCTGCCAATTCGTGAACACCCTTGCCTTACTCACCTCAGAGTCATCATTTTTTGGTTAAAATTCGAATAATTCATGCTTTGTGCCAATTATTTATGTGAATGGGGTCTTAAGTGCTATGCATGTCCAGGAGGGAGGTAGGTTGGTGGTTTTCTGATTTAGGTTAGGTTAGGTTAGGGTCAAGAATGACCGGTGCTGTTGGTGAACAGTGAACACCTTTGCCATACCTAACTCTTTTTCTGGGAACAGTTTATTTATTTGATGCTTTCTATCCCATATTTTAGCGCATAAGGTATGAGAAATGATGATTTTCGTAGTGATAGCCGCGTCCGATACTTGCTTACACTAACCTGCCAACTCGTGAACACTGCTGCCTTACTCACCTCAAATTCATCATTTTTGGGTTAAAATTCGATTAATTCATGCTTTGTGCCAATTATTTATGTGAATGGGGTCTTAAGTGCTTTGCATGTCCGGGAGGGAGGTAGGGAGGTGGTTTTCTGATTTAGTTTAGGTTAGGTTAGGTTAGTGTCAAGAATGACTGGTGCTGTTGGTGAACAGTGAACACCTTTGCCATACCTAACTCTTTTTCTGGTAACAGTTTATTTATCTGATGCTTCGTATCCCATATTTTAGCGCATAAGATGTGAGAAATGATGATTTTCATAGTGATTGCAGTGTCCGATACTTATTTACACTAAGCTGCCAACTCATGAACATCTATGCCTTACTTACCTCAAAATCATCATTTTTGGGTTAAAATTCAATTAATTCATGCTT
The DNA here is from genome assembly GCA_018397915.1 of Birgus latro. Lineage (NCBI taxonomy): Eukaryota > Metazoa > Arthropoda > Malacostraca > Decapoda > Coenobitidae > Birgus > Birgus latro. The sequence continues at coordinate 21,110 of JAGKTI010013954.1, forward strand.
TGTGTCCATTATTTAATGCATATGGTGTGAGAAATGATGATTTTCATAGTGATTTCCATGTCTGATACTTACTTACACTTGCTGGCAAGTTGTGAGCACATATGCCTTACTCACCTCTAAATCATCATTTTTTGGTTAAAATTCAGTTAATTCATGCTTTGTGTGCATTATTTATGTGAAAGGGGACTTAAATAAGTGCTATGCATGTCCGGTAGGGAGGTAGGTAGATGGTTTTCTGATTTATGTTAGGTTAGGTTAAGGTCCTGAATGACCAGTGCTGGAGTTTCAGGACCACTATCCGGACAAGACCACTTTAGGCCTTGCAGCTTCCACCATTGGGACTGTTACCAAGATAAAGGAAATGTCCAAGAAAATGGCCACCTCATTCTGTACATCTGCAGGTATTACTTACTTCTTCAGGTATTACTTACTTCAAAATAGGAGGGGTAAAGTTTAGGTGGGGGGTCCGAGGGGGTCCTGGAACGCATCCTCCCATTTCTGTGTATAGAGTAATCCCTCCAATATCCGATGTAATACAGCCAAAGGCATGTCTGGAAATTGGATCTGTCCAGTTATTGGGCCTGAGGCTTCTGGACAGGTACTTATGGACCCTAACCCAGCCTAACTCAGAAAACCACCTACATACCTCCCTACCTGACATGCATAACACCTATTTAAGACCCCAGTCACATAAGCAAGGGACACAAAGCATGAAATAAATGATATGGAACCAGAGAGTGAGGATTTAGAGGTGAGTATGGAAAATATTTAGCAGCTGACAGCCTACTGAAAGTCACTAACAGACATAAACATCACTATGAAAATCATCTTTTTTAAGACCCTATGCACACAAATAAGGGACACAAAGCATGAAATAAAAGAAATGAAACCAGAGAATAAGGATTTAGAGGTTTGTATGGAAAATATTTAGCAGTTGACAGTGAACTTACAACACACCCGTGGTGGTTGTTACGAAGATTACCCCACCTCTTAGGCTCTGACAGTGGTGAAAATGCTCTTGAAGCACATATAGTACTCCAGTGTTGAGCTGCACTTAATTCTTAGCACTTTGAATTATAATTGTTTAAACAAAAACGAGCACGTGCGCCAGCCATCCCGATGATCATTTAGTCACAATGGTAGTTTGAGCTGGGGAGGGAAAGGGGAGCCTGGAGAGCGGGAGAAGCGTGCGTAATCACAGCTGTTCGGCGC
>JAGKTI010013955.1:0-10667 GCA_018397915.1 Birgus latro
TTCAGTTATCCCGGTGTGGTAATTCTCTCATAGTTTGGAACCACTGTTACTCACCAGGCAATACATGTTCAGTACAAAAAACCTGCCACACACTTATATTTTACGCTACAGCCTAGCCAGGGACAAAAATTCACCTACTATTCCACCGGGTGTAGTTTATATTTAGGGCTTATCCGCCACTTTCCTGCCAGGCATATCATATAAAAGTGAATCGTCTGAGCAAAAGATAAACATTCCAAGTCTCTCACACGTCTCTCACACTGGGAACCTTATCAAGTACTGAGAGGTGAGACGCAGTAAAAGTGAAATACTAGGCAAACTTTTGTCCCAGGCTGTACCATGGTAGAAATGGTGCACAGCAGAAAAGATAAAAATATATTCTAGCCTGAAGCGGAATACCTGAACCAAGTATTCCCATATACCTAGGTAACGAATATCTAATTTCTAAGTAAGGACAGTAAAAAGATTCGTTTTCATAAGATACATGACCTGCCATTTATCTATATCAAATCTAAATACAGTGCAGTGAGCCAGGTGGAAGTCTACTTGCTAAACCCTTTCGCCACCATGAAAACACTTATTTTTTTAGGCTAAAAGCATTCTATTTTCCTCATCTGAGGGAATTTCTAGCAGTATAAATTTAATGGAAGTAATTTCCAACCCTTTGACCACTAGAACTCCCCCTACCTGAAGACAATCGCTTGGTGTTATCATCAGACTAACAACCTGGAGTGTCAAAACAATAGAAAAGGGAAAGAGTTAAGATTTCACGTAAATAACGGAAACAACGATAATGTTCTGAATGTCCCACGTGTAGTGGATATCACCTGTTAGCTAACGTAAGTGGGAGTCACTTTTTTTTTTCACTGAAGTGTTCACTGGCTTTGGTTTCTTATTAATGCCCTCGATAACAGTATAAAACAATGACATTATCCATCCATCCCTTCCTGCAGATACTCACCTTTCCGGCAGTCTTCGCCGGTGAGGTTGAATGGACATTTGCAGTAGAAGTCGTTGGTGAGGTCGACACAGGTAGCGCCAGGTGGGCAGGAGGTTGGGGTGCAGTCAGCGATGTCTTGGTCACAGTGGCGTCCCGTGTACCCAGGTGGACACACACACTCGTACCCAGCACCGCGGTCCACGCACGTCGCACCATTCTCACACAGGCCGGCCTCACATGCGTCAAATTCATACTGGCAGCCAATGCCGGTGTAGTCTCGTGAGCAGGTGCAGTTTAGACCGGAGCCATAATCCTGGCAGGAGGCGCCATTCATGCATGGGTTGCCAACACAACGCTCTGGCGTCACCTGGCATCGCTTGCCATCTGTGCCAGAAGGACACACACAGAAGTAGTCCTCGAAAAGGTCAATACACTGTGCTGCATTAAGGCAGGGCACAGAGTCGCATCCACCAATGTCGTCTTCGCAGCGCTTGCCAGTCCATCCTGGTGGGCAAGAACACTTGTAGTCTGCCACACCATCTGTGCACACACCACCATTATGGCAAGGCGAGGATGCACACTCATCAATGTTATGTTCACAGAATTCACCTTTATAACCGGGATGGCACTGACACTTGAACATATTGTCAAGATCAAGACATTTTTCAGTACCAATTGGATTGCAAGGATTGCTAATGCATTCATCAATGGATGCCTCACACTGCAGACCAACAAATCCAGGCCTACACTCACACGTGAAGCCATCCACTTCATCCTTACAGGTGCCACCATTCTGGCAAGGCTCTGATGCACAGTCATCAATAGTGTGTTGGCAAGTTTTGCCCGTGAAGCCAGTGTCACAGGCACAGCGGAATCCATCCACTTGGTCAACGCACTGTCCACCATTCTGACAGGGTAGCGAGATGCAGTCATCTTCATCCTGATCACAACGCTCCCCTGTCCACCCAGGATCACACACACACTCGTGATGGAAGAATCTATCAACACAAAGACCATTAGCACATGGGGTGCTAGCACATAGATCTACCTTTATGTGACATCGTTTACCAGTGAACCCTGTAGGGCAATCACAATGGAAGTCATGCACCAGATCAGTACAGTTGGCACCAAGCAGACAGGGATCATCTGCACAATCATCAATGTTGATATCACACAGACGACCTTCCCAACCTGGCAGACACTGGCAGCGGAAGCGTCCTTGTTCAAGAGGGATGCAGGCACCATTGTTGTCACAAGGATTACCCTGTTCAGTGCACGGGTTCACTGTAACATTACATCCTGGGCCTGTGTATCCAGAGCGGCAAAGACATTGGTAGGATCCTAAGCCAGGGTCGTCCTTACACATAGCACGATCCGGACAGGCACCTTCCACACACTCACTCTCCTCATCCTGGCACTGTAAACCACTGTATCCTGCACCACACTGGCAGCGGTAGCCCTGAGGCTGATCTACACAAGTGCCGCCATTGTAGCAAGGCTGTGAGGCACACTCATCGATGTCAGTCTCACAGAATCTTCCAGTGAAACCTGCAGGACAATAACACTGAACCTGGTGATTACGTGCGAGGCAAAGACCGCCGTTCTGGCAGATACCATCTGTGCAGGTAACACCAACACAGTCCTCACGTGAGTCTGCCCCTGACTCTATCGTCCTGTTGCCTGTTGGGCACTCAAAGCAAGAAGTACGACCTTCATATGGCTGGTAGTAATTGTGAGGACAGGGTGCACATGGCTCCAGGCCAGTGTCAGAGTAGGTACCAGGTCGACATCTGCGGCGACACAGTTGTTGTGACGATGTGGCTGCTGCGTGAGTGAAAGTGTCAGGTGGGCAAGGCTGGCACTCTTTGAAGCCATCCACAGGTGGTTCTTCCGTGTATGAATTGTGAGGACAATTAAGGCATGGAACTAGGCCTGTTGGAGAATAAGTGCCAAAGCCACATACTGGTACACATTCTAACAGAGATTTGGTACCTTCATGGCGGGTGAATGTGCCAGGAGGGCAACGCTTGCAAGATCCTTGGCGACTCTGGTCTTGGTAGTATCCACGACGACAGGGTGTGCAGGATGTCTCTTCACGTGGAGCAAATGTACCAGCAGGGCAGTGAAGACAACGTGGCACCTCCGACGTTTCGGTGTTGAGCACCTCACCTACATTGCAAGTAAACCCACGTGTGACATTTGATGTAAGAGCACGCATTGGTGGACAGGATGTTCCAGCAGATGACAGGTTAAGGATGGGCTCAATGACAGCCGACGTGGAGGGAACACTGAGGTCGAAGATGAGGGACAAAGTTGAGCCACACAAATCATACAGTAGTTTCTGGCGCACTTCAGGTGTGAGGCGCACTGTGTACCGTACCTCTACCACATTCTCCTGTGCCAACCGCAGTGCAGTGTCGTGGAACATCACATCGATGGCCACATTAACAGCAGCTGAACAACGGCTGGAAAGCACTCCATTAAGGCTCTCATAGTATTGTTCTAGCAGTGACTTATACTGGGTAAGACATGTGAGTTGTACAGCTCCATTAGCACGATATGACACTGCAGCTAGAACATCATAGCTGGCCTGTTCTGTGTCTTCCTTTACACAGTCAGGAACCACACGAGTTGGCTGCCAAAGGGAATCCGTTGTACAAGTGAAGGTCTTTACTGGAGAGTTGTCAGTAAAGCGGAAGCCATCAAGACAAGTAGCCAAGCACTGCACACCTGAACCGTCATCTGGGACACAGTTCAGCTGGCCATTAGCAGGGGCCTGGAGCTCCCAGTCCACACATGCTGTGGCCTGTACGGCGACCTGGAAGTTACAGGATGCAGTGTTGCCAGATGGATCAGTGGCAATAACTGTGACATTTTCATAGCCACCAACACGGATCAGCGCCACTTCTGGCCTCACACGCAGCTGGTACTGTCCACTGTTGTCACTGACATTAACATTAGACAATGTGATGGATGAATTGAAATTGACTCGATAATTTTCTTGCTGTTCTACCAGTTCAATCACATAACTCTGAGGGCACGTGATAGCTGGTGGAATGTCATCAGGCACTGTGATGTTGATTTGGCAGATGGCAACATTACCATCAAAGTCAAAGGCAAGGTATTCCACCATCATGTCTTCCAGCACATGCACAGGAGGGAGGAAACCAGCTGGTCTTACTTCTGTTCTGGCAATCATACCAGAGTTGTCATAGGCCGTGGGCACCGTGAAATTAACAGGCAAATAGCCATTGCGACCTTTCTGCACTACCACAGGGTTGAGTGGACAGTTGGCAAACTGTGGTGGCTCATTGTCAACACACCAAGGGTATCCCATGTCATAACCCAGGAGGCGTTGGCTGGCTGGTTCATCTTCACATCCCATGAGCTCAAACTTAAGGCACGGGTTCTTGTCATAGCTGACAATGCCCAAAATAACAAACCTCGCTTTGACAACGGTGGGTAGAGTGATCATAGCCAGCTCACCATAATTACCGGGGTCTCGTGCTGTCAGATTGAAGTTGGGGAAGTATACAATGTAGTTATCTTCACTTCGCTCCTTATAGAAGAAACGTATCTCTGTAGGACGACCTACCACATCGTTGGTGATAACTCCCTTCACCAGTACAGCTTTCACACGGTGAACAGAACCAAGATCAACTGTTACATATGTGAAGGCCTCCTGTTGTCCACACCAGCCTGTAGCCGAGTTCAGCCTTATATTGTATGCTTCGTAGTTGCCACGTTCAGATGTAGCATTGATGGCAGAAGCAGGTATTTTGCCTGATGTGATCCCAAGGGGTGAGACCACACGGCACTCTGGCTCTCTAACACATTGTATGGGGTCATCAGTGATGGGAATGTAGCCAGGGCGGGTGCATTCAAAGGACACCTGTGATCCTTGCTCATAACTGGTGGCGATCTGACGGCCCTCAGGAGGGTAGCCAGGGTCGGAACAGACAGGTCCTTCACATCGCAGGTCACCGAAATCCCATGTGGCATCAGCCTGACAGCGCACAGCATTGTCATTGAGACTTGTCTGCCCAGCTAGGCTGAAGGTTTCTTCACAACCAAAGAAGAAGGAAGACTCGAACTGTGTGTCAACTGTGAAGCCGTAAGTGGCACCAGGTGTTTCTGCCGGGACTCCACAGTCAACACGAGGACACTCTGGGTTGATGCCTGCCAGCCAGTAGTCAGGGAAGCCGGGCCGTGGGTCGTACACGCACTCTCTGAACCCAGAAGTGAGAGTCACCTGCTGTGGTCGGCCTTCTGCAGTGCAGGCAATACTGACGTTCTGCATGAATGGCACCAGAGCAGCATCAGCTTCAGCAGTGATGATGGTCATGCCTTGTGATGGGTCATCTGGCAGATTCTGACAAGCAGCGTACCGGCATTCTGGCAGTGTGCCATTCCACGCACCAGTGCTGGTGCATGACAACGTGTCTGACCCAACCATGACATAGCCAAAGTTGCACTGGAAGGTGACAAGGTCACCGTAGTGGTACATTGGTCTGGTGTCCAACAACAGGCCATTGGCAGGGGATTCCAGTGGAGGACACATCTTCCTCACACAGGTCTTGTTCAACCGATAGCTGTCTCCATCACGCAGTCCAGATTCAGACTGCTCAATGTAGAAACCTGCTGTTCCATTTCCAGTGAAAAGTTCGTATCCAACATTGCAGAGACATGAGAATGAACCAGGGGAGTTGATGCAGCGCTGATCACATCCACCATTCCTGTCAGCACACTCATTCACATCGATGCAGTCCTGTCGTGCACAACCCATTAGTTCAAATTTAAGACATGGTGCTTCCTCATAGTCAGCAATGTTGAGGCGAATGTAGCGAGCCTCAACGGGCGTGGGCAGGTTTACCACAGACAGGGACGCCCCAGACGTGATTCTAAACTCAACTGGGGATCCATCATTGTTGGTGTACTCTCGGAACACATCAGTCAGGTCATCTGTGTACTGAAGACGGATTGACGTGGCGAAAGCAATCTTTCCATCTGAGCGACCCACTGGCTGCGTCCTGAAGCCAATGATGACAGTGGGGACCCGCAAGTCCACCATCACCCAGTTGCGTCCAGGGACGGGGATGGCGCCGCACCAGCCCAGGTTCGAGTTGAGGCGCACCGTCTGTGGAGGAAGAGAAGGAGAGAAATAATTATGTCTTGATGTCACAATGCCGCAAACCATTTAATGGAAGAATTTTACCCATATTGTTTATTGTACCCTCCTCAGCTGTGAAAAGGAACAGGACGTGTCCTTCTCTCTCCTATTCATTTCATGTTATATAAATGCATAGTTCATGTTCAGTCCCTATTCAAAGCAGAAGAGGATCAAAGTTGGGCTGAAACTGTTATAACTTTTCAATAAACATTTGGCCATAATTTTTCTTAAAAATTATGTTTCATGGCTGGATATATTTTTTCCGGTTATATCAAGTAACCAATGAAGTGATTAGGGTAAAAACCAACAGCTGTTTAGCATTACACAGCAGCTTTCTTGTACACACTGGCTTAAAAAGATACGATTTATAACAGTTATTCCACATCGTACTCTTCAATTAGCGTTAATCTGCAATTTATCCTAAATAAAATCAGCAACATACAAGTATAAAACAATATGTAAGAGACTCTGTGGTGAAGCTGTCAGTCTTTCATTCTTAAAAAAAGTCAACTGTAAGATTAAGAACAAATACACCGTTAACACCTTCAGCCCTAAGGCGTAGCTTTTGCCATATTCTTACTATCACTTCACGCTTACGTCCAGCTCTGACCTGCCTGAGTGGAGAATTTAATGGAGATTGGTTCTAACCCTCCACTACGACAGGTTTAACAATGGCTGTAGTAAATCATTTGGACGTAGCGAGAAAAAGAAAAAAGAAAAACATAAGGTCACCTTTTTGCAGGGGTCAAAGAAATGCCGGCCCCATCCCTCTACTGAATGCTGTCTCCCTCCCTCAGACTTACATTCTTCTCATAGCCTGCCGCGGTGGAGGAGACAAAGATGGCGTCGTCAGGAATGCCCCCATCGGACACACCCAAGTCGCCACGGGGTCTGCAGTCCAGGTTTGGTCTGAACCCGGGTCGGCATTTGCAAGTGAAGGCCCCCGGGGTGTTGTGGCACTCGGTGGAGGCCGCGTCGCACTGCGCTGAGTCACACTCGTTGATGTCTGCACAGATGGAGGGATTATGTTATGCTCGCTTCACCTTAACTTGACCTAGATTTTCGTCCTTTTGTGGCCTATTACATATACAGGTAGTCCAGTGGAAGAATAAGACAATAGTACGGCTCTCAATTCTTTCCACTGCACTTCCTCATGACTATCATTTTCTACCCATAATCTGTTGTTAAGACACAGCATTCACAATGGGGAGATGGCAATATTAGGTTGTTAGAATAAAACGAGTATTGAAAAGGAAAGAACCAGGGACCTTCTTTATATTTTTCTTGAGTCCTTCAATCCCGCCGTGTACTTTTTTTTTCGATTTTTGTTACCTTCAGACGATTCTCTTCATCTTAGGAGAGATTTTTCGAACTGGAGGGGTTAGACAGAGCCTCCATTAACCCCTTCACGTTACAAGTCCATCCTAACTTGAATGTAATCATCTGGTGGTAACCCGAGTAGAATGAAATACACACCAGAGTGAAGGGATTGAGTAGTGTATATGATTGCGTGTTTATGATTTCATCCCCACTCAAACGTTCACCAAACACTTCGCAACCAAACTAGAGTGATTAGCAGTGAAAAATTACGATCAAAAGAGTAATTTTTGAGAGTAATTCAAAGCTATGGAGGCTTGTTGTAACCACTGATTAAGATCTTTTACGAATAAAGCTAAATGTCGTCGCGTTTATAAAGAAACTTAAACAATTTACAGGATATACAAATCTCCAGAACAGGAAACGATTACCACAGACATTTTTATTTTATCACCTTAATATTCTCTCTGATTCGCGTCTGTAATCTTTGGTAGCTATGAGTAAAGACAAACGAACATATAAGCAGTGTTATATACAGCTTAAGGTTGAAAAAATGACAAATACAGTCTCAGAAGTAAAAGGTTTGGGGGCACTTGATATGAAAAGTTTGATATTTGATGGAAAAAAGCTTGATAATCAGTAAAGGCAGCTTGATGACTGAGAAAGAAAAGCTTGATACTTGCTACAGAAAAAGTTTGATTATTTGATTTAAAAAAATATGACAGGGATAGCAAAGAATAAGTCCTGAGCTCCAACCTTGACACATGGGCAGGTTGATGAACTTCTGGTCTGGGCCGCACTGTATGATGGACGAGCCGACCAGGGTGTACCCACGGTGACACTGTACCCGCGCCTCGTCACCGTAGTAATAGTCCTTCGTCAGGTCAGATACGAAACCATTGGCGATCTGGGGAACAAGGCTTCATTAATTCGCTGAGGAAAACAGTCGTGACGGTGCAACAGTAGAGAAAATTGTGGGTTAATCATCATCATCATCATTCATTCATTCATTATCCTGACCCTCTTTTCCACCTACTGCAAAGAGTGTGTGGTGCAGAATCCAAAAAGGACAGATTAAATAACTGAAGATAATAGCAATGGTGCAACAGCAGTGAAAATGGTGGGTTAATCATCATCATCATCATTCATTACCTTGACCCTCTTTTGCACCATCTGTACTGTAGAGATCGTGTGGTGTAGAATCATAAAGGAAAGATTAGGTACAGTACGGGGGGACAATCGCCAGCGTGCTTCGATGACTCACTCTCCTATAAATTAAACTCCCTGACGTGAAGTGTAACAGTATACTAGAGTTGTCCTGACCATGAAAGAGTTAATGGTGATGACAGTAAGAGAAGACTTCATTAACTCATTGACTGGGGAAGCAATCGTGTCCGTAAGGTGGTTAATGCAAAACATATTTAACACTCAAGGTTCTACGCGTCAATCTCAGCTGAATAAAATATACAAACTATTTCTGAGTGGCGTGACTTAGACCAATCGACGTCCACTGAATTTCGCAAATGAGTATTATTGAAATTCGTAAAACCCAAACGTGCTGACATTAGGGTACTCGTGTGTGTGTGTGTGTGCGTGTGCGTGTGTGTGTGTGTGTGTGTGTGTGTGTTTTCTTTCTATATACCTGTCAGTAAAGTCTAGAAGCAGCACTCCAAGATCAGTACTGAAACCAATCACCGAGGAACTCTTTACAGCCCTTGAATAATACAGTATAAACTAAACATTGTTCCCGTAATGCTCCTACATGCTCACCTCAGGGTACTCGTAGCAGCGTATCCTGGAGCAGGTGGGTACAGCTCCGGACCACGAGCCGTTTGACATGCAGTGGATGACGGGCAGGCCGGTGCGGAAGTAGCCTGGCTCACACTCAAACCTAACCACCGTGCCGTAGCTGCGACCACCGCCATTCAGTACCTTCTGTTCTGCGTGGGGTGTCTCGGGTAACGCCGGACACTGTGAGGCTGAGAAACACATACATACAGTGAGTAAAAGGCGTAAACTGAAATACACACACACACACACACACACACACACACACACACACACACACACACACACTCCAGCAAAACATCCCTGCCCAGACACACTACACTCAAACAGTAATGGCAGGGAACTAATCGAAAATCTGAGTATTCAGGTCTCTACAAGCCAAGCCTCCTTACCCAAACACTCGGGCAGTTTCTCCCAGTGTCCTCCCTCCTTGCATGTGATGGTCTCTATGGGCTCTCCGCTGGGGAAGCCAAAGCCAGCATAACACTGGTAGGTGGCCTGTCCCCCGTAGGTCACGTTGGTCGCCCCGATGCTGAACCCGTTGTCGATCTGAGGTACCGGCCCGCAATACACCACTGGAGGACACAGGGCGAGAGGTTAATGCAGACAGACGAACAGTACACACAGTATTTACTCGTTAGCAATTTCGTATCACGGGCATTTCTTTAAAATGTCTGTGTTCAATTTTATACAACGAATTACCGTTAAGGGTATATTTCGTAGATAATTGTGTTCATAATTAAATACAATACCATAAAATTATCAAAGGCATTTCTCCAAACTTTATATACTCATGATCAAAGAATGTATTATCAAAAGCATCTCTCTACGTGCGTTCATAATTAAGCAGCATATTATCATCAAAGCTATAGGTCTTAAATACCTGCTTGATACTACAGCCATGTTCATAATTACTAATATTGTTACCTTGGCACTTGGGAATGTAATCGATGGACCATGAACCGCCTGGGAGACATTTGGTGACGATGGAGGTCTTGTTGTTGGCGAACTCCTGGCCCATGGGACACGTGTAGGTCACCACGCTGCCGAAGGAGGTGTCCCGAGAGGAGGCGATGGCTCCCTCACCAGCCACAAGGGTAGGGCAGTCTGAGGAAAGATATAAAAAATAATGTGTGTGAAGGTGGTTAAGGAAGGGTCTGTGAGAAGGATGAGAGGGATAGTGAGAGAGAGTGCATGGCAAAGGGGGTCTGTAAGGATGTATGGTGACTGAATGAGTGCGTGAGGGAGAGACAGAGGGGAAGTGTGTGAGATATGGGGTCTGGGAGGGAGGGAAGAGATGTAGGAGAGAGTGACTTGAGGTATGGAGAGAGGGACAGAGTATCAGGGAGGTGTGTGTGTGTGTGTGTGTGTGTGTGTGTGTGTGTGTGTGGGTGTGTGTGGGTGGGTGTGTGTGGGGGGGTGTGGGGGTGAGGGGGGGGGGGGGGGGGGGGG
>JAGKTI010013956.1:0-11213 GCA_018397915.1 Birgus latro
AGGTGTTAGGGAGCTTTATGCAGTGTATGGTGACTTCAAAAAGAATTTATGTAACACTATGACAACAGCAGGGTGAAATAAGCAAAATAAATCAATTAGGGAAAGATGTTAGGGAGCTTTATGCAGAGTATATGTATGAGAAGAGGCCAGTAAGATGTAATAAGCAAAATAAATCACTTAAGAAAAGGTGTTACGGAGCTTTATAAAGTGTATGGTGATATTGAAAGGATTTATGTAACACAGAAGAGGACAGGAAGGTGTAATAGGCAAAATAAATCACTTAGGGAAAAGTGTTAGGAAGCTTTATGCAGAGTATGGCGATGTTTGAAGGATAATGTAACAGAAGAGGCCAGCAAGGTGTAATAAGCAAAATAAATCACTTAGGAAAAGGTGTTTGGGAGCTTTATGCAGAATATGATGATACTAGAAGGATTTACGTAACAGAATAGGCCAGTAAGGTGTAATAAGCAAAATAAATCACTTAAGAAAAGGTGGTAAGGAGCTTCCACAACCAACAAGACTATCGGCCTATGTCGTCATCTGTATACTACTTACTATTTAAATCTAATAAGCCAATTATTTTACTCATATATATAGCTTATTACATCACACTGGGTGGAGGAAATGGAGGATGAGGATGAGGATGAGGAGGCACAGGAGGAGGAGGAGTAATAGTAGTAGTAGTTGTAGTAGTAGTAATAATAATGATAATTATAATAATACAGTAACAGTAATAATGATATCATCATCATCATCCAGACCTCCTTTCCCACCTTAGGGCAGGGTGAGGAGTAGCAACATCCAGACAGCCCAAATTTGCCCAATCCAATGGGCAATGCTTCCATTCACTCACCATTCAAGCCCCTGGAATCCTGGCTCTATCTGATATGCCAAAAACATTCACCACGTTCTATAGCTTCATATACACGTATCCGACAGAGTCAATCCGGACACTGTCATGTTAAAATGGGGTGCCAAATCCCTGATCATGTGCTTCTACTCACAATAATCATAATAATAATCCATCCATCTATCCATAATAATTGGAAATTTGCTACTGGAGCCCCTCTTACCACAAGACCAAGACAGACGGATTAATACGTGTGCCCAAGAACAACTACTTACCACTTGTGTTGCTATCAAGAAGCAAATTAATCGGCCGGCATTCAGTGACGTTAGTGAAACCAGTGTAATCATAAGTGGAAAACTGGTCATTTTTATTCACACGAAATTCCAACATGTTATAAAACATGTGGGGCAGTTGCATGGAAGAACTAAAGAGGGAGAGGTTGATAGTCAAAAGCATGAATGCGACAATGAAGATAAAACCAAAAACATTATATTAATAAGGGGGAGTGGGGGGGAACTGTGACAAAGGTCGAGACAACATCTCCCTCTCCTGCCGTGGTAATGACTCAGAGGTAGAGCATCAAGCTCGGGACCGGGGGATCGCGAGTTCGAGCCGCGCCCGGGACCGCCGTGCCGGGAGGGGTAGCGCTCTCCTGTTACCTAGCGGGGCTATATGATCTCATTGTAAGGTCTAACTCGGGGATACTATTTTTTTTTATCCATAATAATAATAATAATAATAATAATAATAATAAAATAATAATAATAGTAGTAGTGGTAAAGTAGTAGAATTGGTAGTACACCTTGTTCCAGTTGTCCATAGAACTCATCATCACCATCATCATCACCACGACCACCATCATCATCACCATCATCATCACCACCATCATCAAATCAAATTTTCACTCTCTCTCATTCACCTATTTTCAAACTTTACACTCAAAACGGTTTTCAAAATTCGAATATCCAATTATCATAAAACGCCCCCCTTCCAATATAATTTTTCGTGCAATCGGAGGGAGGAGGGTGAAAAACTTCTCCAAAAAAATCTATGCATAAGAAGATAATTAATTTTTTGAAAAAATACAAAATAAAAAATAACACATGGTTCTTCATTGAGAGAGAGAGAGAGAGAGAGAGAGAGAGAGAGAGAGAGAGAGAGAGAGAGAGAGAGAGAATTATCACAATATCATACCTTACATAGGTCTAACTGTGAGGAATTTGCCATCAAACCTTTGTAGCACCATACTTTCTCTCTCTCTCTCTCTCTCTCTCTCTCTCTCTCTCTAAGGAAAGTACACTGCACTGGGTATATGGTTATAGTGAATTAGTAAGCTAACAAGTAGCCTACTACACCCTGCCCAAGGGTGGCCCGAGACTATGCAGGGCAGGGGCATCCACCTTCCCTAAGTCAGAGATGTGCTCGTATTCATTCTAATTATGGAGATTTCTTAACACCTCTTCTTTTGCAATTTCTATTACGTACTACAGTTTAACCCACTTTGCCAGGGCGCAGTTTTCTGTTCTTTATACCATTTTTGCACCACATGTTGAGTTCAATTTTCCCGGGATGATCGTTCTTATATCTTTTTTTTTCTTTTCTTTTTTTAATCGAACATAATTTTCAGGATGATAATTCTTTTATTTTTCTTAACTCTAATTTAACAACCCATGTTATACAGTACAAACGTAATGGTAATCTAATGTTACAACTTTTTTTTTTTTTAACCTTAACCTAATTGACTTACGAATTAACTTCTTTAAGCTATTAAGAAACCTAACCAAACCTAAACTTTCCTGGATAAGAGACAATGCAAAAATGGTACACAAAACGGAAATAATCTGCCAGGGAAGTCTTTTTAATTTTCTTGCCATTTCTGAGAGATTTCATTCAGCTTGTGGAAGACTTTTTAGACTGGCTGGGTTGGATATAACATTAATAAACCCCTTCAGCACAAGAGGCCTTTCCTAAGCTCAATAAAATTGTCAGGCAGCAGCAAGAGGACACTAAAAAGGACATCATATGGATTCAAGGCAGCACCACACCAGTCCCTCGTTACAGCATTTATATTGTCTTCTTATGAACATAATTTGCATCAATAATATACAAAAGGATAATGAAGTGTAACATGGAAAATTAACTGCTAAGAAAGAAGTGCCATCAGGTTTCCACTACCACTCAGAATGTGGCACACACTCCAGCCACATACCCAAAACCTTCAACACATCCCTCAATCTCACTCACATACACTCTCCTAGTCAGTCTCACATTCACCATTCTCAACATGGCCAAACCATCTCAAGGTGAATGAAACAGTCCAGTCACGTCCCGACCGATTTTCCACCTCCGATACCCCCCAGTCCCGAGCATTTTTGGGAATTTTTTTGGGGGGGGCTAAAACATCTGCTTTTGTTGAGAAACAAAGAAATATGAACAAGAAAGTTGTTACCTGGATCCACAAGTGGTCAGAACAGGTGAGCCCCCCTGGTGCATGTATCGTGTTCTGTCACTGACGAGTCTGGCTCGCACGTTTTCTATGGTAGGTAATTTTGGGAGAAACAACCAATAACACGTCTACAATTATTCACTTTGAACTAAGAAACAATAAGAACAACAATATAAGGGTTTTCAATGAGATATATAGGAAAAATAAGCATTGTTCCATAGCGCGAGCATAGCGAGTTTGGTCACTTTCGTCACATTGAGTCGCAAAGTTTCTTGTTTCAGGAAACATATTATTTTATCTACTTAAGTATTACTGCTTCAATGACATTTTAGCATTTTTGACTTTATGTAAATGGTTTCAGCTTTTTACATTCATTACGATGATATTTAGCATAATGATAGCGTATATTTGCATACTCAACGCACTCGTTATGACTCTTCTTTCAGCATACTGTACATAACATTTTTTATAGTTTCATATTATTTTTTCAATGACATTATAACATTTTACACCCAACGTAAATGTTTTCACCTACTTACAATCCTTACGACGATGTTTAGCGCACTGCTAGCACATAATCACGTAGCAAGCACACTCGCTAACACTCGTGTTTCGACATAGAATATATTTATGCACTAAAATAATAATTTTCGACTAATATTACACCCGTTTCCACTTTATACTAATATTTACATATTCACTGGCCTTATAATTACACTGAGCTTCAGAATATCGCACCTTTATACACTCGCTAGGAATGTTTCGACTTAGAATATATTTATGCACTAATAATAATTTTCAACTAATATTATACCCGTTTCCACTTTATACTAATATTTATATATTCACTGGCCTTATAATTACAATGAGCGTCTGTATGTCACATATTTTCCTGAGAATGAGCGTCATATCGCTATCACACCATCTCAGAACTGCATCATTGTGTGGTATTCCCTGAAACAGGGGTGAATGCATAGACCCACGTCACACTCAACGCACTCATAGCGGGTGTCTTTTCTCTGAGTCTTGGGTCTCACTCGGGAATTACCACACACATGACATCTGCGTTGAGGCCTAGGTCTGTTTGGTTGGGGAGGGATAGGAGTGGCAAAGTGGCGGCCGGAAATTCTCAGGGGAGTTTGGGCGGTAGGGGCAGTGTGGGGTCGTTGCTGAGTTCTCTCTTCAGCATACATGGCTATAATTTCCCTGCCAAGCTCCCTGACAAACCCTTCAAAGGTTTCCTGCACACCTGTTGTCATGGCATCCAGGTGATGGCAATTTAGGGCAGTTATGTTGAGCAGGTGAAAGAAAAGCTTTTTGTACCACTTCATCGTGGTCCTGGCACACTCGATATAATGGAATCTCACTGGTCCACGAGCCGCATATTGATGTTATAATCCAGCACACACTCAGGTCTCCAGATGCTCTCGCTGCGGGAATCCACGGACTCTGTGCGGTGCATCAAAGGGCGGTGAACCGTTGATAAGAGGCAGACTTCTCTGTTGTGGTTCCACACTGTTGCTAGGATATTAGCCTTGAAGAATACCACCTCATTTTTCTCTAGTTACAGCCCGACCTTGACTATGTGACGTCAGTTCACCTTTACCGTACCACAGAGTCCCGTGTCATGCAGGTGTAGATAACGAGCGAGAAGAGGGCTAGTGTACCAGTTATCGAGGAAAAGGATGTTACCATGATGAAGGTACTCTTCAATCACTGTCTTCACCACTGCTCCCGAGAGTCCAATACTGCGATCTTCTATTATGTCTGTCTGTGCACCAGTGTACAAGACTATGTCTTGCACATAACCAGTCCTACAGTCACACATAACAAAGACCTTGAATCTAAAACGGTGCCTTTTGCGAAAGAAATATTGCCTCTCCACAACACGAGACTCTCGTCTATGACAAGGTCTCTATAGGGATAAAATGAGGAACGGAATGTTTGCCGTAGGTGATAAAAAAAACAACCTAATTCGCCTCATCTTATCTGTGTCATTTACATTGGCAGGATCATCAGCATCGTAAAAGTGGAGGTGGTTTAGAATTTGCTGAAAATGATTACGGCTCATGATCTTGCCAAAGATCGGCGTCTGCAAGAGATCCATAGTCCAGTACGACGGAATTCTGTTTTTACGTAAAATACCCATCAAAAGTACCGGGCAAATAAATATGAACATCTCTGACAGGGAGACAGGGTAACCGTAAGCTGGCTGCTTGCAAACCGGTTGGTTTGTTCAACAATCTGATCGACAAAATCCTCACCGAAAAACAGGTGGAAAAAATCCAGCCTGCTTGAGCCACGGTGAATGCCAGGAGCAGTGCAGCCAGCTCGTCCCTTCTCAGTGAAGGGGTGAATGATGGGAGAAAAATCACTCCCATCTTCCCAATTCCATGTCACATCGCCCCCATTGTCGCCTTCGTCGGGATGGGGAGGAGATGATGGTGGGGCAGGTTGGTGAGGAGGAGAGCGGAGGGCTTCCCCACTCGCACTCGTCTTCCCTCGTCCTTTACCCTTACCCTTACCCTTACGGTCTTGGAGAACATCAGGGGGCTGTGGGGAGGAAGTTCGGGAATATTGGGGAACATATTGGGGAGCATAAGACGTGCTGGGGAGTGGCTCCTCCTCACCTCCCCGCTCCATCCCCACATCACGTGATTCACCCCGGTCACTCACCACCGCATCTCGTGAACTCCGCTGCCTCACACCACCACGTGAGCGCAATGACTCACTCCTGCCACTCTCCTTTTCACTAACTGCCCCAACACTTTCCCTTTCATTAAGCACTCCCTCCACACCACTTCCGCCCTCCCCAAACAAGACACCAGGCCCATACCTGAGTGTACGACGTGCTGTCCTCTCGGGGCCGCGATGGGTGATGATCTCGCGGCCGTACCAAGTGGCAGCACGTCCCACGGCTCTCTCCTCGTCCTCGTCCTCGCTTTCCCCCTCCACATCACGCAGGGGCTGGAGAAAGGTTGTAGCACGATGTTTTGGTGCTGACTGGCCCTCTCTAGCGGTGCGATATGTGACATAGCACCGCTTCCTTGGTGAAGGGACCTCTTCATCATTGCTACTAGCTTCCTTCTGGTCTTGCTGGATGTAATCTTTGTCAGCCACCTTGTCATCGAGAGGTGAATCACTGTCGCCTGTGAAGGCGTCCAGGGCGGCTTGAAGTTCCTGTTCTGACAGACCTTGCCACGCCATGTCTGACCTGGGTCACTGCTGAGAGGTGAGTGAACGAGGTGTGGCCGCCCGCGGGTCACGCGGGGTCACCGAGTGTCCCTGCCTGGTGGCAGATAGGGGAAGGTCGTCCGCGCTTACGTACCCAAAATCAAGCGCAAAATTTGAAATTTGTGCAAATTATGAACCTTGCAATTGCGCGACGTACCGGTACATCAGTGGGTGTAGCTGTGACGAAAGGTCGCAACATACCCATACGTCGACGGGAAGCCTCGGGTTAAAACAATGTCATCAGATTCCCAAGTTGAATGAAATTGTCAGCATCTGGCAATATTAAACTCAAATACTATCATCAGATTGAAGGACTTAATACTTTAATGTAAAAAATAATCTAAGTACAGTAGTAATGAGTTTATACACACACATATATGCATACACACACAGGTATATACAAGCAAACAGCTACAGATACAGTATATGTATACATGGTATTGTTTATATTTTTACTTTCAACTGCAATGTATATATACCTGTGGGAAAAGAGTCAGGCCATCCTATTGCTGCTGTTGTTGTTGAACCCAGTGGACTGCAGGCTAAAACTGTCCTTGTCACGGCAATCTACCATTCTTTTTTGAAGGATAGGGAGAGACCTGAGGCACCAATATAACCAGACTAAGCAGAAACAGCCTGGTTATATTGGTGCTGCCACATAAAGGCATCACTCCCTCTCCAGCATCCAGTTCATCCTACTCAAGTAATTTACTCTGGATGCTGCTGGGAATCTTTAACCAGCTCAGGGAATTCATGAAGCTGAAAGCAATTTCTCAGGGAATTCATGAAGCTGAAAGCAATTTCGCTTTAACAGCTTGTTATGAAGTGAAATTAACATGTATAATAGTACAGTAATTTAATTATCACAATGCAGAGGAGAGTGAAATAGTTTCTTAATCAACCTAATGACACCGTACTTCTTAAGGAATCCCCAAACTGGCGTTGGACATGGTATAAGTGACGTTTTCTATGGATTAAAAGCTCAGATATGTGCTAAAACCAGCTACTTACTTCCTGGCATTAACTGGGAGTTGTTACGTAAAAAGAAATCTGGAATCTATACATTATTACATTTGTAACATCGGTCTCCTCACCCTGCCCTAGGGTGGGAAAGGAAGTCTGGATGATGATAATGATGATGACATAAGTCTCAGCCTGGATTTTGGCTACTTGGTAAATGTGATTGAGTTCCCTGCCTGGAAGTGTTGAGCAAGGTCAGCTACCACGTCACTCTTATGGTAGTACAGTACCTTTCGGGACAATCCATCCACCTACTACCTTTTTGATGGGCTAACGGGTGCTACACCTTGCCCAAGGGTGACCCGGGACTATGCAAGGCAGGGGGGTTCATCTTCCCTGAGCCAGGAACATGACCTGGCCGCATACCCCAGCTCCTGGGATTATTAAGGAATTAAAGAAATACAGGTATGTATAATAACAGTTCAGTTATGATTATGTACAGGAAGCCATCAAGTACCCACTTAAAATGAAACTGCTGGTATCAGTTATCTGCTTGGAGTGAAATATTCATGTAAATATAAGTTTAACACCTCCACTGCACTACCATACCTTTATATTTTATATTTGCTGTTTCCATATGATTGTATTCAGTTTAGGAAAGGTATCCTGCATTAACGCCGTATTTTCTGTTGTATCATTGCTACCTTCAGACAACTACCGTACATTCAGTTATCTATCTATCGCCACACACCTTAATCTTTCAAGGTGTGGCCACAAACTAATTGGCTCCACGTTGCCCTGTCCTCTGCCATTTGGCTTCCCTCTCTCCAACTCACATCCACTCTCTCATATATCTCTCTGCATCCCTCCATCTCATCCTTATGTCTTATTGCAGGTATCTAATTCATACATCCCCTACCACTCCAAAACCCAGCTTGATCATCACTCGCCAGAAGTTACGATATTTTCCTTACCTTCTCTATGATTATTCTTCCATATGCATTTCCTACAGCACAGTATACTTGTCGCTCGATAATTGTGCGGTGGCATAAATACTCGTTAAGACTGGGTAACTAATATCCAGACGTCCCACCCCTTCTCCTTCGAACCCCCTCTACTCAGGAGTGGTGACTTAACCTTAAAGCATTCAACGGAACCAAAAGATCACCAACCCACTCCCCTACCACGTCACTGTCTCACCTGTGCCGTGTCTACCCTTTAATTATTCAGTCATATTACCCATTTCACATTGACAACATAATTTTCATTTTAGTCTTGCTTGGGGCAGTTACTGTCTTCAACCCTCTTTCCTACTGAAAAGCAGAATACCGAAGCTCCCCTCAAAATGCAGAATATCAAAGCTCCCCCTCAACCTTACCTGGGCAAGGTAACCACCCAAGGAGGAGATACCCAGGGAGCAGAAGTGAACGGCGCGAGCTCCAGACAAGACGGGCACACCTGTACCTCTCCCGCGTGCCCCTCTCACTGTGCAGGTAGCAGTCCAGGCAAATTACACCTCTGACGTGCCAGCCACCGACAAGTTCAGGGTAGGGCTACTCCTATAGTCCCAGACAGCATTCCGGAGTCAGCCACTAGCCGCCCACTTGCTGCTTCCCTCCCTCAGCCATACCGGGTGACGGCTACCTTGTCGCATGCCGGGAGGAGACGGCCACCTCTCCGCCCTCGCTATAATTCCACAAAAGGAGGTAGAGTGACTGCCATCTTACTGCACGTACTCACACCAGGTGATGGCCACCTAGCCGCACACGGGGAGGTGATGGACACCCGCCGCCCTCGCTCCAACTCCACAAAAGAAGGTATAGTGACGGCCACTTTGCCGCACTCCCTCACACCGGATGACGGCCGCCTAGCCGCACACGGGGAGGACACGTCCTCTAGCTGTCCTCGCTCTAACTCCACAAAAGGAGGTATAGTGACGGCCACCTTGCCGCCCTCTCTCACACCAGGTGACAGCCACCTAGCCGCACATGGGGAGGACGCGGCCCCTAGCTGTCCTCGCTCTAACTCCACAAAAGAAGGTATAGTGACGGCCACCTTGCCGCGCTTACGCACACCGGGTGACGGCCACCTAGCTGCACACGGGGAGGTGACGGACACCAGCCGCCCTCGCTCCAACTCCACAGAAGGAGGAAAGGCAACGGCCACCTCGCCTCACCTAGGAGATGGCCACCTTGCCACTCCACAAAAAGAAAGGGTCACGGCAAGTGGCCTCACTCTCTCCCCACAGGGACACCCTTCCCCTCGACTGGCAGTTGGAGGAGGCCTAGCATGGACCCCTGGTGTCTGGAGTCCTAGCTCTCTCCCTCGACCCCCGGCGACCTGAGCCCCTGTTGGACTCTGCCGCCCCGAGCTGCCGAAGGCCATACCTGACGGAGGCTCAGCAGTGAGACTGCAGCCCCATGACCAGCCAAGACGTCCCTAGGACCCCGGGACGAGACCTCCCCAGCCCCACACGACGACCTCTGCGTAAGCATAGGCAAGTACACCTACTGAACCTATTCGGGCCCAGCCCCTATGCCTGAGTCCCTCCCCACCGTATTCCTGTGGAAGGGCCCACCCTCTCCTGCATGGCCCTCTGACAACTCCCTGACGAGACTCTACGGGTCGGCCTCCCAGCGCAGCCACCGGAAGTCTCGACGACCCCGGGGCCTCCTGATGCTGGCCGCCGACCCGGGCCCTCCACGGGCCTCACCATACGGCAAGCCCCAGTCACACCCTCCTGTCACCAAGTCCTCTGGTCCTGTCTATGTGTGTGTGAGCGAAACTATTTCTCTGTAAAGTGTGCCATCATATTGTAGTAGAGTTTGTAATTTGTGGTAATATACGTGTAAGGTTGGTGCCCTGAGATTTATGCCCTGTTCCCTCTGATTGCCTTAATAGAGTCCAACCCGGTCTAGAAAGAGAACCTCGCTCCAGGCTCCGTGTATAAGGGACGAGAAGTCGCACCCTTTTTCACGCAGCATAGCACCTACGAGGGAGCTCTTCGTAGCTAAATAAAATTTTGGCGGCGGCAAGAATAACATTAAAAAGAATGCCATCATACTGAAGAATCCTATACCAGTAGTTATCATTGCGAAATTTAACAAATTTACTTTAACTATAATTTCTATGTATTAATCATTCTGTTCTACCCTAACCTGTGCTACTGTCAATTCAGTTTTAAACTTCACAAGAAAACGTGGTAAAAATAATAAAAACACATATTTTCGTTATTTATTTAAATGCATTACAGGTCCAAGAAGGCAACACTGCAGTCTATACGAAAATATAGCTCATCTGAGACCACGGTGGGATTTCAAAAATATCTCTCAACTCTCATGAAGGAATATTAACACGTAGCCTACGGTTGGTTCCCTCGGTATAGGTGAAAAAATAGTATTAGAGTTCATCACTACAGCTTTACTAAATTCATTTCAGTACTAATGATTATCAACTTCAGCAAACATCGAGAAGCAAAACCTGTGACATTATTATTATTATTATCATTATTATTATTTTAATTTTCAGGTCAAAATGTATATTCACAGTGTTCTATTTTCGACCGACATATATTTTGCATTATACGAGAACATAAATTTTGGTAAGTTCGTACTAAGAGAAAAAACAGATGCCGAACACATTAAAAATACTGTAAAAATATATATTACATATATAACTACCAAAAGCAGTAAAAAACCCATTACAGTTTTCTCTCAGTAACCT
>JAGKTI010013957.1:0-14808 GCA_018397915.1 Birgus latro
GAGGGTTGATAAATATGGTACAAGAAAATGGGCTGAAAGGAAGAAACTTTAAGAAGAATGACAGGGAGAGAGAACAGTTTAAAAGACAGATCACTAGGGACTGGAGATAGACAAGAAAAGGGAGGAAAGAACAAGTATCAAAGAAAGAAAGAAAGAAGGAAGGAAGGAAGGAGGAAAGAAAGGGGGGAGATAAGGAGGGAAAAAGGAAAGAAAGGGGAGAGAAAAGGAGGGAAGGAAGAGGGAAAGAAAGGAATGAGAAAAGGAGGGAAGGAAGAAGAAAGGGGTGAGAAAGGGAAGGAAGGAAGGAAGGAAATGAAGGGAATGGAATGAATGGAATGGAATGGAATGGAATGGAATGGAAGGGAAGGGAAGGGAAGGGAGAGGTAGGGAAGGAAGAGTGAGAAGAAAAGGGAAAAACAGATAGGGGGAGTGGTGTGAGGCATGAGGAGAGAAGTACAAGATGGAAGGTGAAAGGTGGAGTGGAAGAAATGATTAGAGGAAAAGAATGGGAAAGAAAGATGACATGGGAAAATGCAAAAAGGAGAGGGGAGGGAAGGGAACAAGGTAAGCCAAGAAAGAGGAGAGGAGAGGAGAGAAAGGAAGGGAAGGGAAGATGGTTACTGTTACTTTGGGGATATGAAGATATAAATATAGAGAGGGAAGAAGAGAGATACTGTAATACCAGGGAAGGAGAGTGATGTATCGGGAAGAGGAGAGAAGGAAAGAGATAAAAAAGTGAACTAAGGAGAAGGGATGGGAAGTGTTAGTCTATGGAGATGGCAATCAAAAGTGACGGAAGGGAGGGCATGGGAAGTGAAGATATGGGAAGGGAATGATGGGAATGGGAGGGGAAGGTAGGGGGAGAAAAGGGAAAGAAGGAAGATGAAGGAGAAGGGAAGAAAGTGAAAATAATGGAAGGGAAAGATGGGAAGGAAAGGATGGAAAGGGAAGGGGAAGGAGAGGAACGTGAAAGATGTGAATGGAAGTGAAGAGAAGGGGAGGAAAAAAGAGAGGAAACCAGTGTCAGTGAAAGAAGACAGGGAGGGGAAGGAAAGGGGAAGAGTCGCGTTAGTGAGAGAAGGCAGGGAAGTGAAAGAGAAGGTAGGGGAGGGGAAGCTAAGTGTCACTGTGGGGAAATGAAGGTGAAAATAATGTATGCCTGGCCGGACGCTAGGCATAATTCAGCCATCCAAAGGTCCAACACGTTCCACAGTAGCCATCACACTACAATATTGACCCTCCTAATGGCTATTTTAAGACATAACCTTTAATCTTTACCTCACCCTCTTAAATTATAACCCACCACTGAAGATGCTTTTTTTTATTACCTGGGTCACTGAGTTCGATAACTTTATTTTATTTTTATTTATTTATTTATTTTTTTTTTTTTTGTAACTGCCACATGGTTCTGTTCAACTTGGGGAAATTTCTTTTTTGATAAGGTATGAAAAAAAAAAAATCTGGTAAATGGTTAAGAAACATCTTTATGGCCATTATGACTATTATACCTCAAAATTCTCATTTATGTCATTAATGGTTCAGGTGTTTACGCATGGACAGTGACTGCACAAACAACACATGTAATAATATTAATCGAATACAAAATTAAACTGGTACGAAAGAGTGCAAATACATATTAGCTGGAAAAAAAAAATCCACTATTGTGTTAAGACTCAATTTCAGTGATCACACACCTCCCCCTTCTCACCACTTTCGCAGCACCTAATAACCTGACTCCCATCTAGTGTGTGTATATATTACATAAGTTATAATAATTAAGTACATATCTAGCTTGATACCTTCATCCCGGACAGGGTGGCAACAAACAATTCACCTCAAAGTCACCCTGTTTACCACCTGGTGACCTTCCCTCCATCCCACACAACTTTTAACTCATAGACCTCTCCACCCTGTTCCTCCATTGCATCCTCAGTCTCCCTCTCCTCCTTTATCTCCATCTCACTCATATGCAATCTTCTGGTCAGGCTCTTACTCTACATCCACTCCACATGGCCAAACCCCATCAGAGCATTCCTCCTCACACTCTCCAGCACATCCACATCAACACCAGATATGTTTTCAAATTTCCTCACATATGTCTTTCTCCATATAACTGCACATGCTCCTCTCAGAAAACTTGATTAATAAAACAAAATCCAACATAAAGGTCTAAATCTGAAGGCAACAGTTTTTATAAAATAAAACTTGCAATGCATGTTCCCAATATCCAAAATGTCATATCAAAAGGTGAAACATAAAGTACATATACAGTATATAAAAACAGAAAGAGAAGGTGGTAATGTCCATCATGTAATCACTTTAGTTCTTCAATGTTTTTGCAAAAATTCCTCAAAAAAACATTTTCACTCCATCTTCCACAGTACAAAATGTGACATATGCATAATATGGTTTTAAACCAATTTATTTTGCTTAACTTACCTTAAATACTGCAATGGAGTATAAAATCAATATGCAAATAATTAAAAAAAAAAAGTACTGATCCATGTCATGATCAGAGAATAAACCTGTACGGCAATACAATAACCCCTCGTTATACCAAACATCTGCCATAACAACTTCTGAGCCTACCAAACAACTTTCAAAAGTCAATTTATGGAGTTAACGTGGCTGCCAAACTGAAACATATGATGAGCCATTTTTAGTTTCTTCTGTTTGTTTGCTAATTACTGATTTGAAATACAGTACAGTACTTAATATCTCTCTATACTGTATCAATGTATACAGTATAAACCAACACAAAACTGAAAAAAAATTGTGAACATGTATAATTCCATTAGATATCCACTTAACAAGATTTAGTATAAACTGAACCCGGGGTAGTCTGAGTCTCCCTTAACAAACACTGGCTATATATTGTCTTTTCTCCCCTAATTATTTTGAAACACAAGGGTTTAGTGTATGGTCCAGTTACAAAGGCTTGACTTACCTTAATGCAATATACTGTACATCGAACTAGTTTCACTGCTCTCTTACCTGTGAAAATCAGAAAAAAAGAATTAGTAAGATGTGAAAAATCAGTCGAAGCCCAGTCAGCAGCAAAAGTCATTTCACCTCTCCTGTTTCTCTCTCTCCATTGTGCTGTATCATATGATTTATAAAGGCTCCAACATGCACGCATGCATGTGTCAGCCTTGGTCACCTAATGGACCCTCTCCATGTTGCTCAATCTCTGGCAGTCTCCCCATTCAGTCCCTTATCCCTGAGGTCACATTATATGAGCTCATCCCAGGTCTCCATACACCCTGAATATCAGGTACATGAATCAGAATTGTTAGTAAAAATGAGTGTGGAAATTTTAGGACAACCCAAGTTTTATACAAAAGACAGAATATGTATGACCTCTATGCATTGCTGCTGACTTCACTCTGTAATGTGGGATGCAGGTTAATCATATCTGACAATTACAGGTACACCATAAATGGCCATCAAAAATTAGTGACTTACTTATACTTCAACATATTCAGTTTTAACATTACAGCTGCCTGAAATATGTGACACTGATGACTTTACTAAGCCACAGATCAGTTCTAAATACCTGCTACTGTAGGTCACAAGAATGATTCAGATGCCATGGAGAGAGAAGCAGGAGAGTAAACTTTTGTTGCTGGCTGTACATGGAAGAACATAATGAAAAAATCAATAATATACAACCTTGACAACTCAGAAGTCACTGCTGTTAACACCTTCAATACAATTATCTTTTAAAAATATTTTCCTCTTGTTACTTCCTCATGACTTTACTCAAATCTCTAGATGATAATGGGCTAATTATGGCTATATCTAATTCTCCCAGTTGAAAGAGTCTCATCAAAAGGCTAAGTATAATTACCAGGAGGTAACAAGAATAAAATAAAGTATGTCATCTATATGAAGGGTTAACATATTCACTACAATTATATTTATCCTCAGTGTCACTGCCATTGGATGATTTTATTCTGCTGAACCCCCACAACCCAGAGACATCGCACCAAAGTAGAATAAAATGGTCTGGAATTAGTCAGAATAAAATAAGAGAGACATCCATCCCTCCATCTATCATCCAATCTTATGTTGCCCCATGAGAAGCGTAAGAGACCGGGGCTTGGCAAGTTGGTCCTGACATTTAAGATGACAGAGACATTGCCAAGCTAAAGAGGTATCCTTTTTGCTCATAAGTGTTAGTAACAGCCATCATTAACTCACTCTATAAAAAGATTATTCTTCTATATCTGCTTAGGGATAGTCCTTTTGGAATGAATGGGTTAAGTATGACTACAGGATCATTAATCCTTCCATTGCCAGACATATTTTGGTTTACTTTGCAGTCTAAAACCAGATATTTTTGTTTAGCTGAAAGAAATTCTTGGATTCAAAGGGTTAAAAACAATCTCAACTGATCCTTCCACTGTTACACACATGCTTGGGTGTTTTCCTCAAGTTTAAATCAATCTTTCTTAGCCGAGAAAAATCCCCCTGGTCAAAGGACTGAACTTTCAATATGATGAACAAATATTGGCTATATGGTTCTCTATGGATTAATACCCTAATATACCCATTTAGGATGTCACTGTATAAGTAATGAAGGGATTAATGGAGACAGTTTCTTCTGCTATGGTATATCTGATGGTCTCCCTCTTGAGGTAGGATTTCTGGCACATGTTTGAAAATAAATGAGTAAAATACCATGTACTAGTGCTAAAAATGTAAACTGTGCTCATTTTACAATAGCTTGGCCCATAATTTCGCCCTTTCACAGTTTGTTTCACATCCTGGTCAAAGCACGATTGTACAGTATTACTATAATGTGTTATAATAACTCAGCAATCACAATGGGGAGAGGGAGATTTCTGGCCAGGTTGGAGTAAAATGGGTATGAAACACATGTGTTGCAATCCACTGCACCCCATTTAATGGACAGTGTTCATTATTGCTGAAGTCCAGTGGCCTTCATAGTATCCAAATGATTTCATTTAGCATAGGCCTAGCTGAGACATTTCCAGGTTGCAAAGGTTAATAACTTCACCTCCTTTTGATATTCTGCATAGGTTTGATATACAGTAATCTCCTTATTATTCGAACGCCCAATACTCGGACCCCCCCACTACTCAGATTTCGTGGGCTGCCCACCCCCCAAAATGCCCAAAAATTCGGAAAAAAAAAAATCGATTTTTTTGGACCGCATCAGGTTGAATTTCCCGCGCGTGCTGATTGGCTGTGTTTATGCGCGTGGCGCCTGTTTGTCGGTCCCATTTCCCACTCTGTTGCTGCCTCGTGAACAGCTCCGACAATGGCGGCCAAAGTGATTGCTTTTGTGGTGATACCCTACCTCCTGCAGGGCTTGATGCTGCTCTTCACCTTCTTCATCATGTGTGTGATGATGGCCCCGCCACCTGAGAAGAGGGAGAAAGTGGTTCTGACTCTGGAGAAGAAGAGAGAAGGGTATTGGAAAATATGGACGCCGGGTGGCCGACATCACGGATTTGTCGTGAATTCAATCTCCCTTGCTCCACCTTGTTTGATATCAAGAAGTCCCGAGACAAACTACAGCAGTACACGGCTGATTTCGCTTCGAAGACCAAACGAAACGTGGAGAGGAAGGTGATGTTTAGTCCTAAGTATGCAGACATCGACCGATCCATGCTGATTTGGTATCGACAACAACGTCTGCTGGTGTGTTGGTACGTGGAATGGAGCTGAAAGCTGCTGCTAAGTTCGCAAGGCTCCAGGACTCGTCACTAGACCACACGGGAATTTATTGTTATATACAGTGCAGTGAAGTGATGTGATCCCAGTTATGCAAAAAAAACGTGGAAAATGTTGGTGAGAAGTGCTGGTGATTGTAAACTGCGAAGGTGTGTGTGTGTGGTGCAATTTCTTTGTGTCAAAGTCTGAGATGATAGAGCGAGTTATACATCAGGACGGCGGCTTCTTTTTCGTACTTACCCTAACTTCATCAAAATTCCTTGTTTTGTTCTTTCCATGTCATTAATCTCATGCATAAACTGTGTGCAAGATGATTTCCATAATGATTTTCATGTCTAACCTGTTTTCATCATGCTGTAAATGTGTTAAAAAATTACCCTAAATGTTAATCATAACTTCCTGCTTGCAATTTAATTTTTTCATGCATGGTTTTTAAGTGCATCAGCTATGAAAATGGTCATAACCTAACCTAACCTAACCTAACCTAACCTAACCATTTTTTTGGTAGCAATTTACATCATTTACTGTATTTGATGCTTTGTATCCAATAATTTAGTGCATAAAATGTGAGAAAAGATGATTTCCATGTCAGATACTTACTTATACTATGCTGGCAAGTTCTGACCACCTATGCCTCACTCACCTCTAAATCATCATTTTTTGGTTAGAATTCAATTAATTCATGCTTTGTGTGCATTATTTATGTGAAAAGGGACCTAAATAAGTGCTATATATGTCCAGTAGGGAGGTAGGAAGGTAGTTTTCTGATTTAGGTTAGGTTAGGTTAGGGTCATGAATGACCAGTGCTGGAGCTTCAGGGCCCAATATTCGGACAAGACCAATATTCGAACATGCCTTTGGCTCTATTGTGTCGAATAATGGAGGGATTACTGTACTAAGACATTCTGATATCACTGCCAGAATAAGTACAGTATGTCATTTTCACATTACATCGGTATGGTCCAGCATTGTCCCTTGCTACATTAACAGTGCAGAGTGAAACAGTACTGTTTTATGTTTTAAGAAATACAGAATACAGTACTATTCTGAGAACTATCCATTAAATTTACTGTAGCTAAATGAATGTCTGAGTTATGGTATAGCACAATATCAATGTCTTCAATAAGGAACTGTACATTATAGATAACAGGATCTTCCTTCACCTTCTTCATTCTCTTTGTCTTCCCTCCTCTCTTCCCATTTCTCTCATCTTTCCTGTTGCATTTTATTGCTTTTCTTTCCTTTTCAGGTGGCTTTACATTGAGTGACAAGTCTAATGGTTTCCTATAGGTCAGGAAAGCATTTACAAAGCTGGGTGGTAACCATATAAGCAACCCATATGTGTTCCCTGCGTGTCAACAATTGGGTTTGCAGAGGTATGGTGACCCTCCCTGTAAAACACCTAACTCAAAGATAAATGGCCACTCCTTCCGGGATTATGGCATCAGGCTATATATAAATAGCTAAATAGATAGATAGAGAGATAGGATCTTGCATCAACAATTTTAATTTTCACTGGTAACTCCTTGTGAACTAAGTATTATTGTATAATAAAATAAGCTAAGTTTTCAACTAGATACCTTTCAACTACAGGGTGTCCCAGGAGGAATGGGTATAACTTTGGGAAATGGCAGATGAGAGAATTCTAAGCAAAATTTATATTAACAAATGTCCAAATCTCAAACATGACAGAGCTACAATTACTGATGACCTCACAGGTGAATTATGAGGGGGACCATTTCCACCTACAAGGTTATTAATAATTGTGGCTTAGTAACAGCTGAGATTTATTCATATGTTGATTTAACATATTCTGCTCAGAATTATCTCAACTAACATTTCCCAAAGTTATCCCTTTTCCTCCTGGGATACCTGATATATTAATCACAGACATTACAGAAAAAGTCTTGGCAGATAATTTAAAACATGTCCTACTTAACGGTATTCCTTATGGTCACTGTGACATGGATAATGGTGCATCAAACTACAATCCAATATATGGGGAGACAGTCTCACACAACAATGGAAGTCTGGGACACTTCAAATTTGAGTAGCTACATCTTCTTCTATGCAACTGACTCTGGCAACAGGCTTTGATGTATTTTCCTAAGGCCCAACATCTCACGTACAACACATGATCTCTTGCAACCCCTGCATATCATCTGGTATTTGAGCATTACTATCCACAGTCTCTACTGTGTTATAGTTGGAAAATCACATTCAGATATGGTGTTATGCTACGGTATTGTGAAGTACGAGTTATGATATGTCAATGGAGCCGATGGATGAATAGTGAACATGAGTGTCGAAATCAAATCCACAAGTTCTTCCCTGCAACACTCAGGATTAAACCTATGACCAAAATCCCCAGCATATTGTTCAATCTACTCCACAAATTCAATCTGTTCTGTTTTCTTTGGAAAGGACAAATTTTACAGGCTCTCACCTTTGTGTTCTTTTTGTTTTGTATTAAAAAAAAAAACATGCACACAGTACTGCTACTAATGAAATGCTGGAAAAAGTAATACAATAAATAATGCAAAAAGGAATGTGCACTGCTATGCATATATGATACAACTTTGTACCTTCTGCCTCAGCTAGATTGCAAATTTCCTGCCATGTCACTCGTGCAGTCTCTAGAGCTGTCTTTGTAGCCAAAGTCCCAAGCAAGATATATTTTCTCTCCATTTTTTTTATACTTCAGATACTGTTGCATCATGTGGGATGCCTACAGACTTAAAGAGAGTGAAAATTTCAAAAGAACACCTGTAAAAAAAAAAAACAGGACAACGAACAGATATAGTTTAATCAAGTCGTTAATGTTGTTGCTAACTCTTGTCTGTCTGACCATGCAACTCCGCTGGCCACAGGTAAGCAACTGCTTCTGTGGAGCTGTCTTATAGGTACACTACAGTATGGTCCATAGATATGGTGAAGACACGTCACCCCCTTGTGGAAGGAGACACCTCAATAGGGTTGATGATGTGCAGTGAAATATGAGGAGGTTCGGCTCCCAGGTGGAAGCCGCAGTTACTCCACCCAAGGTGCACAGCACTACCATGCATAGGCTCTCCTTCAGTGCCAATTTCTTTACATACAGCAGACCCTTACTAAAACAGACTAATTGGTGGGAATCCTGATCTGATAATGCCTTTAGCCTACTCAGTTATATACGATGGTCCCCCCCTGAGGTGGGATTCAAACATGCTTTAAAAAAATGAGTACAGTAACCGCTCGCATAACGCAGGAATATTGTGCCCTGAAGCTCCCGCTTTATGAGAATTCCGCATTACAGGGCCATATGTTTACATGTTAAAGGGGTTTCATGGTACCCAAGCCAGCCCCAAGTTCACCTATTAGGGCAATTTTCAGCTTTTTTTTTTTTTTTCCAGGACATTTACCTATCTAATAAAGACTTCATTACATACAAACACTAGAAGATTCCCCACCCTGAATGGAAGAGGTTGTGGGCTTGCTGGGGGTAGGTGGAGTGGGGTTTTGTGGCAAAAAAAAAAAAAAAAAAAAAAAAAAAAAAAAAGAGCAAAGATCACACAGAGCACACGGGCAGCCAAAGCATGGGGAGAGGGTAGGCTCAACTGGGGCAAGAATGCTCAGTGGACTGTGACGACACCCCACGCACACACGTGACAGCCATACGTCATAGGCTGATGCAACCCACACTATGACTGTCACTGGCTGCGTTATGTCTGTCCCCACCACGTTATGACCTAGTCTGCCACGTTATGACTGTTTGAACCATAACCTGGGACCTCTGGCCAGTTATGTCTGTCGTTGCCGCGTAGTAATATGTTAAAAAAAAAATGGGTAGCTTCCTTGACCCACGTTATATCTATCATTTTTGCATTGTAACTAAATTTTGGCATCAAATTTTGCCTTCTGTGTTATGTGAGTTTCGTGCTATAGGATCACATGTTATGCAAGTGGTGACTGTATAATAGCACATTCTAGTACTGCACTAAAAATGAAACAATACCCATTCTACATTAACTTGGCCCATAATTTTGCCCTTTTGAAGCTTACTTCACATCCTTTTCAAAGCAATTCTTCCTGACTAGAACAGTACCATAATACTGTAGTCTTTTATTACAACTCAGCAATCACAATGAGGAGAAGGTGATTTCAGACCAGGTTGGAGTCAAAGGGGTAGACAACACTTGCACTGTACTGTGACCCAGTGTACTCCACTTAACGGACATTATTCGTTATAGCTGACTGAAGTGCTGTGGCCTTTGTAGTCTTCATGAAATGTGATATCTGGTCTATCGAGGCTCGTCAAAGTGAGGGTCTAATGCACAATATATGAGAAAAATGATAATTACCTACCAATTAGCCTTGAAAAAGGTGATAGCAAAATTCACAAAAGAAAGAACTAAAAGTTCCAGATACAAACTGACAACATCTAAAAATAACTGATATAGATAATAATTTCTGACTGAAAATGCTGTAGCATCATATGACAGAACTAAAAAAAATAAATAAAATTAGTAAAACAGCAAGTCCAGACTGGCAAACTCATTCAGGCTTACTGGCTCTATTTCTATTACAAATAATTGATTCTATGTGCCATGTTCAAATAAAATAAAGAGCCTCCTGGAGACAATATGAGGAACATAAAATATGTTTAGCCAACCACTGTATTCAGCACCAGAATTGAAAGGAATAACATTCATATGCAGAAAAAACAAAAAAACACAAAACAGACATTTTTCACCACAACATGTCAATGCATCCTTGTTTCTGTGCGTATACAGACAACATGGATTCATTCATACGTTATGATTTTGGAGGACCATAACTCCCTATCCTGAGACTGTAACCTTGACAGTCATTGCATACTTTACTTTGGGTACAAAAATCAATTGCTGACCAATATCCCTAATCCAACTCAACCATATTTCCTAACCTTACCTAATTTTAACATAGATGCGATAATAGACAACAAAGCTACGAGTTGGAGACCCCCACCCCACTTCTTATTTATCAGACCCTGTACTTGTGTATTTGCAATGGATATGTATACAAGAGATATTGCTTAAAAATGCATAAACTACCTGTAGCTAAATTATAAACAGGTGTGCTTTAATGAGACACAGGACCACTTCTTACACACTACAAAAAATTTTACCTACCTTAGAATTGATTCAGTGACTTCATAAAGGTATACAGAAGTGCATTTTTTGGTATGAGGATCCAGCATAATATGATTACATAAGTGATAGGTTGCGTAGTTTGAATAAGTATGATTAGGTTAGCATAAAATACGTTAGGTTAGGATTTATAAGTTACGTTAAGTCATGTTCATTCTGGTTAGGCTTAGATAAAGAGGCGCTGATAAACAATTCTGTTCAAAAATGGCATTCTAAGATGGCTTCCATCTGTCTTCATGTCCACAAGATGGCATCCGTCTGTCTTCTGAGGCATTAGGGATTATTTTAAAAACACTGCTTTTGAAACACTTTTTCCCTCATTTAAAAGCATCAGCAAACCTTGAAACTTGAAAACGGATTCAAAAACTACAAAAAAAGAAATCACATGAAGTCTTAAAATAAAGAAAAAACGGTAATCTTTAAGGAGCCATAGGACCGTGTATTTTGAGTTTTCTTGTTTTATTCCTTATCTTAGCTCTTCATTGGATTCTTTAAGTCATTTCTGATTGCACTTCCTAGTTTAGACATTTTCTGTTTCTTTTAAAAATGAAGATAAAGCATTAAAAAAAAAAAATTTGTTTATAGACAGATGCCATCTTGTCATGGATGCATACAGATGGATGCCATCTTACAATGCCATTTTTTAATGGAAATACCCATATCAGTGCATAGTCATCTAAACCTAATCTTGACTTCTGAAGCAACCCAACCTCATTTATCCTAACCTAACCTATTTTATGCTAACCTAACCAAACTTATCCTAACCTAACCTAACCTAACCTATCCATTATGTAATCAAATTTTCCTTATTTATTGATGGATCCACTTCATACTCGAAAATGCACTTCTGAACACCTTTACAAAGATACTGAATCAGTTATTATTATTATTTTTTTTTTTCAAGAGGTGGTCCTCTGTCTCCTCAAAGATTACTGAAAAACCAGATGAAAACTGCAAAATACGGTGGTCCTGTGTCTCCTTCAAGACTACCAGTTATAATATCCTCAGTCTCCATTAGCTGTGTGTATTTCCAAAATAATACCACTAAAAGGAAGCCAACTCTTACGGTCTGAGGGCACTAAATTGATAAATACCACCAGTTAACATGTGCTTTTGCATACACAATCATTTCCACTGTGGCTAGCAATCTTCCCCAGAAATCGCACCTACTTGAAAATCAAGGGCAAGCACACAGTGATTACCATATTTCTTACGTGAATCTAATCAAAAGACCACCATCTGGGAGTGAGAAACCAGAGGACACGAACTAGGCTACTGATACTCATTTACCATACATCTCACAGCCCTACACCATGCCTGAACTTGGACATATTTCTTACCTTTTACTTCCACCGGCACTCGAAGGGTCTTGCATTGAATAATGTGAAGATCTGAGCTTTCTGGGCTAGTTGTTCAAAGACTTAAAGGGACAGTAGGAGCACGAAGACGAAACCACAACAAACGTGACACGATACGAAGGGTTAGGTTGGTGACTTCGGTATCCTCAGTTTTGGATACTATACGGCAGTAATATAAAACGTTTCCTTCTTTTATCAAAGTAACTTTAATAGAATGCTGTGAAATAATCTTTTGCTCAAGATTTCTACGATATTTACCAGGTCGCTGAAAAGAAAATATTAAATCAATGAAAAGATGTAAACATTCATTCTACGAATTCTCTAATAACATGGAGAGAGGATCAGGACATTGAAATTCCATTTGACTTCATTCATTTTACTACAGAGCTGTACCTCTAAAGGTAGGGGGCCAGTCATGTGTTTTCTTCCATTTAATGTTATTATTTCTTTTAAAATGTTGATTAAAAAGGCTTCGGTCGTCGTAATATGATATGGTTTTCAAATTTATGATTTGACTGAGCCATTTTCAAATTAACAGTCAATACAGACGCTTTGTTATCCATACAGACGGCCTGTCTACCCATACAGATGCTGTTTGTGCTCACACAGACGCTCTGCATGCTCATACTGAGGTTCTTTATGCCCACACAGACGCTTTATATACTGTACCCAAACAGACACTGTTTTCCACATACTGTTTATGCCCACATAGCACCCTGTATACCCTTTCAGATGCTCTTCATACCTTTTCAGTCGTTGTGTAAATCCATGCAGAGGATTCTGCATATATGCTCATACAAATTATCCATATGCTTACACCGACCCTCTGTATACCCATGTATAAGTTGTGTGTGCCCACACAAGTACTCTGTATGCCAAGAGAGGAGCTCCGTATGCTCCTGCAGATCGATGCTCTGTATGCCCATACAACCCTGTGTATACCCGTACAGACGCCCTTCTTCCCTCATTCAGACGCTGTGTGAACCCATGCAGGGGCTCTAGACTGTGTTCCCATACACACTCTCCGTATACCTATACCGAACTTCCGTATGT
Organism: Birgus latro; assembly: GCA_018397915.1. Lineage (NCBI taxonomy): Eukaryota > Metazoa > Arthropoda > Malacostraca > Decapoda > Coenobitidae > Birgus > Birgus latro. The sequence goes on from JAGKTI010013957.1 coordinate 13,283, forward strand.
CTGCATCAACGTTCTGTATGCCGACACACACGCTGTGCATGCATTTATTAACTAGGCAGTGGAGTGTGCTGTCGTGGAGAAGAATTATATGGGGTGGACGAGAAATATGAATGGTATGGTAAGGTTTGAAAGAAGAATATTTGGATTTGAGGAATGAAAGTGCTGTTTTGTTTTCATCATGGAGAATGAAAAAAGTGTGTGAAAGGATATAGATGTTCTGAGACAAGGCCTGTGTTGTGTGAATGCAAGATGGCCACTGAGGGAAGGGGAGAGTCATTTGTTCTGAATTCTGTAAAGTTTTTACACTGATGCAGCTGCGATTTTAGTAATTGGGTTATGTAAATATTTTTTCCCTCACCCTGATGTTTGGGGGGATGCTTTCACCAAGTATCTCAGTTTCTTTAGCCTTTGATTCTGTGCCACATATTACTCCATTGTACGGATAACTGCATATCATTATTATTCTTATGTCGTGTACACTTTTTTGTTTTTGTTTTTTTTTACATAAGTTCGACTCAGTGTTTCTAATCTACCTTATACCGGGTGCTTCAGAAAACTCAGAAAGATTTGAGACGTCCGTTATTTTTTCCTTTTCTACCCTACGCCCTTTTCCTTTTCAGGTTTTGGTGATGATGGGACTGTTCTTCAGCATTAGTGAAGCAGAAGTTTTCACAATGGAGAAGGGGAGAATTCTGGTAAGGAAGAGATTAGAAACAGTCTCCATTAACAATCTTCACTATGATGTCTTTTCGAAACAGAGCAAAAATAACTTTTTCAGTCCGAATAACCACTTTCATCAAACTTTCACCAGGCGATTTTTTAAAGTTTTAGGATATCTCTTTCTGTAAAGAGAATAAAAAAAAAGGCTGCATCTAACCCTTCAAGTGTAAAAGTCTGACCTAAGACGAAAATACGGATAAATGTCTGGTATTCGATCCAACTACAGTGATAATCTCTCTGACTCTCTCTCTCTCTCTCTCTCTCTCTCTCTCTCTCTCTCTCTCTCTCTCTCTCTCTCTCTCTCTCTCTCTCTCCAAAGCTGGGTGTCTTCTCCCCAAGAGTTAATAAGAGCTGGTAAATTTGGGTAAACTATTTTATTACTACACAGTTGTAAATTTTGCCTTGAGGTGGAAAATGCGATACAATGTTAATGATGTAACTTTTTGAAGGAAAAGATTTCAGTCAGACATTTTACAAGGGTTAATGAAAAACGATTTTATTCAGTCGAAATTTAATCTAACATCAGTTTTTTTAAGGATTGTACCAGACATTGCATTGTGTTCTTTTGTTACAAAGTAAGTGTAAAGTTGGCCTAAGTTCAACCCTTTCAGTACGATGGGAAGCATTTTTACTTTGCTTCTGCCACTACCAAATGATTTTATTCAACTTCAGAAAAAAAATAAATTGAAAAACAATAATGTATTCTATCCATGAAAGCTGAATTGATGACGTTATTTACGACAGAAAAAAAATGAGTAAATTATGTGCATGCACTAAATTTAACAAGAGGGAGAAAATTGAGGGAG